>JBBPBX010003932.1:68241-79541 GCA_038048925.1 Garcialebias charrua
CCTCCTACAAATCTCCATCCCATCACGCTCTCTCAGGTCCTCCTCTTCACTACAACTCCATGTACCCTCTGCCCGCCTCTCCACCATGGGGAGCAGGGCCTTCACCTGCTCTGCCCCTCACCTCTGGAACGCTCTACCGCCCGACCTTCGAAACACCACCTCCCTTTCTCTGTTCAAGACTGCCCTGAAAACCCATCTCTTTAGACTAGCTTATCATTAACTTTACTAAATGTATTTTTATCTTCCATTTTATATCCTTTATGTATTTTATATTTCAATTTGTCGCTGATAATGTTTGCTCTGTATTCACTGTGTTGGTTTGTTAAGTGTCCTTGGGTGTCATGAAAGGCGCTTTTAAATAAAATTATTATTATTATTATTATTATTATTATATTACAGTGCCCTGAGACAACTTCTGTTGTGATTTGGCACTGTATAAATAAACAGAACGGAAATTTAATCGATGGGTGAAAATACAAGCAAAAACAATAATGAAGAACTTATTTGGCTTTAGATAAGATGTTTTCATAATGAGCTATGATCCAACCATAGTCTAACAGGTCATGGAGAATGTAGTGACATCTTGATCGAGAGTAGAGGGTTTAAAGAGGCAAAAATAAACTGCATTTCCTCTGAAAATGCTGAAGGCTTATTTCTGAACGATGTTTGCTTAAAGCTAAAAGCTGCTGAAGAAGTTGAAACCAGGCTGAAAAAACAGGTCTCTCTTGTAAACGAGTCCTCGCCGCTCAGTGAGATTAACTTGTATAAATAAAGGTTGAATGAATGAAAAGGTTTCATTGCTAAATAGCTCATCTGAATTTGAACAGCTGACATTTACTGAAAGCAGGAAAATAAAAGCTCAAAGCAGTAGAAAAACAGCCGAATTGTGTAGAAAAAGCTGAAATAGACAGAGAGGCTAAACAGATTACAAAAAATCTGAAATGAGCAAAGAAGAAACTAAAAAAGCTAAAATATGTCATGAATAGTTTGAATGTATTGATGTTTGAATCGATCAAATAGTCAAAAAATAATAATAATGAGGAGTGAGTTATGTTCCCAAAAAGCACAGGTAAGAAAAGAGGCTCTCAAAAGTGTGAACAGAAACATTCATACAGTTATTGAGCAATAAAATTAGCATGGGTCTACATTGACCGTTGGCCTAGGAGCCAGTGAATAATGAATAACAGCAATGTCCAATGCTGTGCCGTGCACTTTAAGGAACTATCCTTTGAATATGAGGTTTGTAAAAAAAGGTAGCCACTTTAAAAACATAGGTGGAAATGAGTCTAGAGATAATTTGTCTACAATTGTTTGTCAAGAAATCAGATTTTAGAAGCTTTACTGGCTGTGTTTACCAAGATGACTGTCATTAGGCAATGAAACATGTTTTAGTTAAGAAGGAACACATGGGAAGCAGTTTCTCTGATTTGTAATAGTCTGCAAAATGAGATTCTCACTCCTATTAAACAAAACTACCCTGCCTGCCCCCTGTTGTGTTCCGTTTAATACCACCAAGAGAGTCCAGCATGTTGTTTGAACACCACTTTATTCTGCTGTGTCACACCTGACAACAATCAAGACTTCTTCACTTATATACCTTTGTACACCACCATGTAACCAAGAGTTATACTGACACCAAGTGGCTAAACTGTTACATCATCATATCATGACATCCTCCTTTCTTTATATATCACAATATACATTTACAATAATACACATATTCATTAACCTTTAAATGTTATGTCATCATATCATGACATCCTTTCTTTAAAACATCACAATATACATTCACAATAAGACACATATTCATTAACCGTATGGAAATCAAAGGTAACGTGACAAAACCTGAAAAACTTTGAAGTATGTACTCAAGGGAAATTTGTACAGAACAGAAACAGGGAACCTGACAGAAAAGCAAAGTCACCTTTAGAAATGGTACATACCGATTTGGTCCAATGAAAAACACAAGTCTAGAAGGGCATAAATATGCACAATCTTTCACAGATGACTACTCAGGCACAATATTTGTGTATTTTCTTAAGAGTAAGAGTGACGTGGTACAAGCCACAGAAAGATTTATTGCAGATTCATCACCTTATGGTGAAATTAGATGCATTCGTTCAGATAACGGCACTGAATTTACAAGCAGAGATTTTAAGACACTGCTAACTAAGAATAAAATTAGACATGAGACTTCAGCGCCGTACTCTCCTCACCAGAACGGCACAGCCGAAAGAGGATGGAGAACTCTTTTTGACATGAGTAGATGTATGTTGATTGAAAGCAACTTACCTGTAAAACTATGGAACTATGCAGTACAGACTGCCGCCTACGTCAGGAACAGGTGCTACAGCAGAAGCACAAAGAAAACTCCATATGAACTACTCACAGGTAATCTACCTAATGTGTCAAAACTACAAAAGTTTGGGTCAACATGTTTTCCTTACAAGCAGGACAAAGGAAAATTAGATCCTAGATGTGAGCAAGGTATTTTTGTTGGATATGATAAAAACAGCCCAGCTTATCTGGTCTATTATCCAGAAACTGAGAAAGTTGCAAAATACAGATTGGTAAAATTCCAAGTCAAAACAGCTCAAGAGAAACAAACTCAAACCTCTGAAATTCAGATAGAGTACAATGACTCTAACGTAAACATCCAAAATGGCGATAAAAACGGCGATGAAAATGATGTTGAAAATGGTGTTGAAAATGATGTTAAAAATGTTGTTGAAAATTATGTTGGTATTGAAATACATACTGAGGTGGACATTTCACAAGAAAAGAGTGAAAGCACACAAGTACTGTAGATGAGAACACCAAAACTACAGTGAGAAGGAATCCTTCAAGAACAAAGAAGAAACCGACATACTTAGAGGACTTTGAAACAGATGATGCAGAGGACAAACTGCAAATATGCATAGACTCTTGTTACAAAGCAGTATGTGACATTCCTTCAACATACCAGGAAGCCATGACATCACCCAAGGCTAAACTGTGGAAGAAAGCTATGGATGAAGAAATGAAATCAATAGAGGAGAATGAGACATTCAGAGTCACACACCTGCCACCAGGTAAACAGACAGTGGGGGGAAAATGGGTCTACGCACTCAAAACAGACAGTGATGGAGCAGACAAATTCAAAGCGAGATTTGTGGCCAAAGGATATAGTCAAAAACAAGGAACTGACTATGAGGAGACATTCTCACCCACAGCTGAAATGACAAGCGTGAGAGTTCTTATGCAAAAGTCTGCACAAGAGAACTTGATTCTTCATCAAATAGACGTGAAAACAGCCTACTGTAACGTTTTGGGTTGAAATTATGGATGGAGAGGAAATTACTGTAGTAACCACACTGGTACTGAGAATTCCACAGTGTTGTCCTTTTAATCAGCAAACATCTTCAACAACCTTACAAGCCCGGTTGAACGGCCGTTATATAAACAAACAAAATAAAATAGCATCCAAACAACCCGTAACGTTATTACCATAGAGAGCTAGTCCATGTGTGTGTCATCAGCACGTTTCTCCAACGCTCTCTACAGGGAGACGGTGGGCGCATGCGTGACATCATCAGTGATACTAGAGTGTCTTAAAGAGACAGTGCACAATTACGGTTGTTACATATTCCCCCCCGCCGAAAAAAAGGCTGCCCTCAGCCGAACACAGCAAAGGTACAGTCAGTAATTAACAAACTTCCATACATGGCTAAGCTGTTAAAAAATTTAACGGAGAATATGCAGCACAATATTGTAAAACTGGCATACATGACAGTTTCTAACAAAAGGAACATTTGTTTGGATGACAACCGTGAAATGAAAACAGGGCAGTCCGGACAACTACAACCTTGGAATTCCTATTTTGCACTTTTTTTTTTTTTTAAATGCCAGAACTACTAGTATAATACGTGAAAAACATTTAGACATGGCTCTTACAAAACATAGGTAATAGTCACCTAACATCAATGAACACAGAGTGACATAAAATGCAAATAAGGTCACTTCAGGTCTAACCTGGTGGTATGAAAAGGGTTGGTCCACCTATGGACTGACCAGTCAGCGGTGACCCTCGGCACATGTCTTTGTCTGAAGTTATAGGAAACACCAACAGCACCCTCATTGTCTGTAGGGAGCGAAGTGTTAACGTCTGTCACCAAAGTAGTGTCAGTGTCTTGGACAGTGTTTTGGTCTACTAAGGGTAAAACAGAGTCAGTGTAGTCAAAATCAGTTTCAGTTGGGACGTCGTCAGAGACACTTGCATCGTCCAAGGCCTCACTGTCAAGCTCTGGGTCCAAAGGAAAAGGGGCCCAACGGTTGTCTGGTAAGCTGGAATCCAAATCTGCCGACGTCGTTTGCTTTGAGTGTTTGTTAGGTGAAGCCGTAGCCCAGGTGTAGAATGGTTGAAGGTTTGCGACGTGGAAAACTCCCGCTTTCTCTCCGGTGTCCACATTGGTTAGGCAATAGTTCACATCGGACATCTTCTTGTAGATACGATAGGGACCCGTGAAAAGGGGTGCCAGTTTTGCTGAAAAGTTAGATGATGCATCCGACTTTGGGTGTGATTTTGCTCTGACCAAATCTCCAACTTTAAAAGAGACCGGGCGTCTTCTTAGGTCGTAGTAATGTTTTCGCCTTGTATGGCTTTCTGCTAGAACCGTACTAGCATGGTCATGAGCATCTTGGATCGAAGCCCTCAGGTGATCTGAGCAAGACGTCTCAGGATCGTCCATTCCTTCCCACGACGGTTGTGTGATGAGGTCCAAGGGGGTGTCCAACTCTCGTCCATAGAGCATCATTGCTGGGCTCAGGCCTGTACTCTCATGAGGTGCTGTACGTAGTGCGAAACAGATCTGAGGAAGATATTTGTCCCAGGAAGTGTGTTTGTCCCCAATATATGCTCTAATAGCTGTTTTCAATGTGCGATTTACCCGTTCAGTTGCATTGGTTTGAGGATGGTAAGCCGTTGTCAGTCTGTGCTCAGTCCCAAGTGTCGCCACAACATTTTCAAACAGTTCACTGATGAAAGGCGTTCCCCTGTCTGAAATAAGGTAGGACGGAGAACCATGTCTGGCAAATATGTCAGTGATGAACTTATTAGCAGCAACTTGAGCTGTTGCTTCCCTCACAGCGTTCACTTCAATCCATTTGGAGAAATAGTCCACAAAAACAAGGATATACGCATTTCCCCTTTGTGTGCGGGGTAGTGGGCCAATGTAGTCCACACCTGTGTACTCCCACGGTCTTTGTGGTTGGATTGGGACCATTAGGCCTGCTGGTTTTCTTTGGGTAGGTTTAGTGACTTGGCATGCCCCACATGACATTACATATTTCTTTACGTCAGTGTTCATGTTTGGCCAGAAGAATCTGAGACGCAAGCGTGCCAGAGTTTTTGCGATGCCCAGGTGTCCAGCTGTAGGGTGATCATGATAATACTTGAACAAATAACTACGGAGTGCAGTTGGGGCAAAAAGTTTAATCTGCTTAAGTGGGTGAAGACCAGTGATGGCATAGTTACATTGAAAAAGTAACTTAGTTAAGTTACTGATTAGTCCTTGGGAAAAGTAACTTAGTTAAGTTACTGATTACTTGATTTGGAAAGTAACTAAGTTAGATTACTAAGTTACTTTATTAGTTACTTTCAGCAGCCGCTGACAAGAACCCTCTGTCACAATACATAAAAAATTTAAATGTTTTAATAAAATAATTACTAATAAATATTCAAAAAACAAAATACAGTAGTCTTTCTTGACTTCACTAAACAAATAATATTTTTACAAAAAAGACTTATAAAATGTTTATTTTGAAAATGTGTCAAGTAAACAATACGTTTGTATGAAAATAAATAAAAGCATGAGCCACTGGCCAAAAGGATGGTCCAGCACAGAAGATCAACATCATCAGGTCAGGACTCTGTGGTCTACACTCATCTCCAGGCCAGCGGTCACTCTTTCAGGGATGAAGATGTTCACATCCTTGATAGAGAGGAACGATGGTTTGAGAGAGGAGTAAAGGAGGCCATCTTTGTGAAAAGAAACCATCCATCATTAAACAGGGGTGGAGGCCTCTGGGTTCAACTGTCCCCCTCTTACAATGCTGTTATTGCTAGTATCACTCAGCCCTCTGTGAATAGCAAACAACCATCAGGGTGCTGCTAACTATCCATTGTTAGGCTGATGGTCCGTGAGCAGCTGGTTTCAGCTGTCAGCAGCAAACTGGTTCATCCACTGTGAGAGGGTGCTACAGTATTTATAAGATTGAGATGAATACAGCATCTCAGACTGAGGAAGTCTTTTGGACAAAAGATAAAACGTTTCTACAATTTTTTTTGTTCTGTTTTGTTTTTTGAATGTCCAGAGGACCAGACTTAGCATTTTTAGATTTTTCTACCTGGATTATTGAGCATGCATCAGGGTCATCATCACACGCTTCTTAGCTGCAGGTGGATGTCCCTCAAGAGGAAAAAGACAGCTGCTTCAGATTTTTCTACCTGGATTATTGAGCATGCATCAGGGTCATCATCACACGCTTCTTAGCTGCAGGTGGATGTCCCTCAAGAGGAAAAAGACAGCTGCTTCCTCTGTCTCAGACTGGAAATAACACAAACAGGTAAAAAAATAAAAATAGTTAATAAGATTATCATTTTAAATTAAAAAGGTTAATTATTAATAAAAGAACAATACCTCTTCTTGTGGTTGGATCTCTCGGTCATCATCAGGGCAGGGATTTATTCAGCTCCAGGACTTGTTGACATCAGTTTTTTCATAAAGTGATTAACTTTTTGGCTGGTGTTGACATGATGATGGACGTGATGGAAGACGTTTTAGAGACGCTCAGTTAATTTAAAGCCTGCACAGCAACAACAACATTTCAGACGTAGATCCAGAGCTTTAAAATGTCCTACAGTTTGTGTTATTGACTGATCTGACCAACCTGAAGGCTGTTGCTGCTGCTGCTGCTCTGTTAGCAGTGTTTACAAGCTGCTCCTCGTTCACGTTCGGATCACGTCGTTAAGTCCGTTCAAGTTAGACGTGTTGTCTGCTGCAGATCCAGTCTCCGTGAAACAAAGTCCACACACCGTTTTGGATGTGCGCTCGTGTTTTTAACAAGTCACAACGTTCCCAAACAAACAGGAGACCGCAGCGAGATGCTAAACCTAGCTTAATGCTAACGTGTGCTACAAGACACCGGGCGGTCGCATAGACTGACGTCACTCCTGTCTTTTTTTTTATCGCTCTCCCCCGAGACGCATTGGCGAAATAAAATTAAATTATTTACAGTACTACAGAAAATGACAAATAACTAAGTAACGCACAATAATTTGGAGAAAATAACTTTAATCTGATTACTGCAGTTTGAAAAGCAACGCGTTAGATTACTAGTTACTGAAAAAAGTGGTCCGACCAGAGTAACGCGTTACTTTGTAACGCGTTACTGACATCACTGGTGAAGACCACACTTTGTTTTTGGATCCATAAAATATAATAGTCCATCTTGCACAGTGTAGTTTTGCAGATCTTGGTTATCCTCTTCCCTCGGTTGGTCGTTTTCGAGTTGCTGGAGCAAGGTGCTTGTGACTGGGTCCTCCAGTTGTAGCTGGCGAACATGAGGACGGTCTGACACAATTACAGGAGGCAGAGCACGAAGATCCATGCTTCCAATCGTGGCATAGGAAGGAAGAAGATCTATTGGTGCATCCACATCTGGGAGGGGATTACGTGAAAGGGCATCAGGCACTTTATTACGTTCTCCAGGTTTGTGGATGATGCTGAAGTCAAAGTCCTGAAGGCGAAGTGACCATCTGGCAAGTCTACCAGAGGGATTGGGTCGAGACATCAACCATTTGAGACTGCTGTGGTCAGTGAAAATAGTTACATGTAGACCTTCAACATAAGGTCGGAAGTGTTCCAATGCCCAGATAACAGCCAGACATTCTTTTTCTGGCGTTGAATAGGGCTTTTCTGACTTATGTAGCGCGCGGCTAGCAAAAGCCACAGCTACATCTTGTCCGTTCTCCTCCTTCTGCATCAATGCTGCCCCAAGTCCCGCATCACATGCATCGGTATGAATAAAAAAGGGACTCGTAAAATCTGGAAACTTCAGTACTGGTGCTGAAGTTATGGATTGTTTTAGGAAGTCGACAGCTGCTTGGCACCTGTCGCTCCAGTCGAACGGCGCATCTTTTTTTGTGAGGGCGAAGAGTGGCTCTGCGTGGCTGGCATAGTCCCGTACAAAGCGACGATAGTAGCTTGTTAAGCCAAGGAACTGTCGCACCTGTTTTGTCGTGGTTGGTACTTTAAATTCGGTCACGGCTCTTACCTTGTCGGGGTCAGGGTGAATACCGGATGGTGTGACTCGGTAGCCGAGGAAGGTGAGTTCTGTAAGGCAAAATTGACATTTGCTCAGTTTCAATGAGAGGTTAGCAGATTTAAGCCTGTTAAGGACCTCCTCTAAGTCAAGTAGATGCTGCTCAAAAGTTGGTGATGCGACAACAATATCATCTAAATACACTGTACATGACTTATAAATCAGGCCAGCCAGGACATTGTTCATGAGTCGTTGAAAAGTCGCAGGGGCATTACATAAGCCAAAAGGGAGGACCTTGAACTGAAACAGGCCAGAATGCGTGATGAATGCGGTCTTTGATTTAGCTTGTTCAGCGATGGGGACTTGCCAGTAACCTCGAGCAAGGTCTAATGTTGTCAGAAACTTTCCTCTTGCCAAAAAGTCCAATGATTCATCCACTCGTGGGAGTGGGTAAGAGTCCTTCACAGTCAGTTGATTTAGACCTCGGAAGTCAACACAAAACCGTGGTTCACGAGGGGGTTTGTTCACAATGACCACGGGAGCCGCCCATGGTCCAGACGCTGGTTCAATGATGTCATCCTTCAGCATCTTTTGTATTTGTTCTTCAATGATTTGTTTTTTTGCTGGTGAGGAGCGGTAAGGTGGTAGGTTAATTGGTTTTGCATCCCCAGTGATAATGACATGTTCTGCCAGAGAAGTGCGGCCTAGGTGACCATCAAACAGAATACTGTAGTTGTCCAACAACTTCAACAGTCTTGCTTTTTCTGTAGCACTCAAGTTAGCTTCTTCGACTTTCTCGTTAAGTGATAGTGTTGGAGTGTTCTGTAGAGTCATCGTCCCACACTCAAGGTCAGTCTCCACAAAGTCATTTTCACATGGTTCATCCAGAAATGGGGGATTGTTATCCATAATTACTGTTCTGGTTGGTACATGAATTGTTAACGACGTGCGAGTCATGAAGTCCATCCCAAGGACCAAGGGGGATGATAGGTCTTGTACTATCACAAATCGTTGGTAGATTGACTTGCCCATAAATCCAATGGTCAACCAGGTTACTCCTAACGGATTGCAGTCCGTGCTGTTGGCCAGTCTTATGGGAGGGGAGTGCCATTGATTCTTTAACGAGACGTTTTGGGTCTTTTCGGGAATCAAGTCTGCATTTACTGCTGAAAGTGACGCACCTGTGTCTAATGTGGCCTCCAGAGCTGTTCCTTTGAAGTTCACTTTAACTCTGAAAGGGGTGTTCCAAGGTGATTGTGAAGTTCCATCTTCAACATGATTGAGCATGGGTGGTGAACTTGGGCTTGACACAGGCAATGAGGGCGGAGTTACTGACTGGGGGGAGGGTTGGCCCTGTGAAAAACTCTCCCCCCCTGAAGTTTCCCTGTCTCCTACCCGCAGGATTGGTTTCTCTCGTCGCGTCAGCGCTTTCTGGTTCCGCAGGTGGAGTTTGTGGACGCTCTCTCATAGGTCTCGTGGAATGTCGAGCTCCTTCGTACTCAGTGGAACAGTTCGGGCATGTGCGGGATGTAACGCCAGGCATGGAACATCTAAAGCAATAGGTTCCACCATCAGTTCTATTTTTCCCTTGGACTCTTGACGTCTGCCGCAGGTTGGTGCCGAGAACAGAATGCAGTTCATGGGCCCGCAGCACCAAATCCATTACTGATCTGACAGGTGTTCCATACAGTGCCACCCTGTATTTCTCTACTGCATGTTTACAGATAAGGTCAATCTGTTCTTGCTCGGATGGAGGGCTCCTTAGTTTTTTGAACTCACTGAGCATATGGGTCACAAACGTGGGGAGAGGTTCCTCGGGGTGCTGAAAACTGTCTAAAATACCTCTCATAATATTCTCCTGGTTGTCAGTAGGTAAGAACACAGTTCTGAAAAGTTCACAGAATTCAGTCCAAGTAGATACATGAGAGCTAAGGACGCTAAACCACTTCCTTGGTTCCTTAGCTAGGAAATGTGGCAGTTCTTTGAGAATCTGTGTGTCTGTTAAGTCCAATGAGGTCTTATAAGCCTTGATAGATTGTAGCCATTCTTCTGGGTGGACACCACCATCATTAGTGAACACAGAGGGTTGTAGTTTTGCTTGGTGTAAAGCGGCAGTGAGGACTCTGGTGGTATTAATTAGCTCTAGTGAATCCAAATCGGTCTGAGGTGAACCCCTCGAGGACCGAATGTGGTCGGGTGCTGGGTTGTATTGCTCTTTTTTTCTGGTGTGCAGATTAGACACATATGGAGTAGATGATGCTTGAGGAAAAGGTTGAGTAACCTGAGTAGTTGGGACTCTAGAGGCAGTTTTTGTTTGTTGAGTCCAACGCTCCAAAATATTTTTCTGGAGATCCAAAGAATCATGCAGGCATTGTTGAAGCAT
This sequence comes from Garcialebias charrua, assembly GCA_038048925.1. Lineage (NCBI taxonomy): Eukaryota > Metazoa > Chordata > Actinopteri > Cyprinodontiformes > Rivulidae > Garcialebias > Garcialebias charrua. Next base: position 78,926 of record JBBPBX010003932.1, read on the forward strand.
GTCCACTTCTGCTTTTAAACTTTGTACTTTATGTTCAAGGTCAGAGGTATTGTGTCTGGTCATGTTTTGATTTGGAAGCAACCTGAAGTCTATATCATCACACAGATCAGTCAAGTCAGGATGAGTGGCCATAATGCACACTTATCTGAACCCAAAGCTGTATAATTAAAATAATCCCAAGAATTTGTAGCAAGGAAATACTTTCAACAGTCTTTTTTTTTTTTTACACCCAGGCACAGTTTCAGCTCAGTCTCTCTCTTTTTTTTTCTCTTTCCAATACTAATGGCTTCAGTTCAGTCTCTCTCTTTTTTTTTAAATGCAGTACTCACAGTTTCAGTTCAGTCTTTCTCTTTTTATTTTTATTTTCCACCATACCCAGCTTCAGTTCAGTATCTTCTCAGAGGATTTTAAAAATCATGCAGGTTTGATCCAGTGCAGAGCTGAGTTCCATGAAAAAACGTGACTTTCAAAGACTGTTTTAGAAGAGGCAGTTTTTTTTTCTTTCTTTAGCGTGGCTCTCAGGCTCAGCTGATGAGGGGCTTTCCGTTTCACTCTGCTGCTCACCCATGCACTTTCAGCAATGGACCTTACCAAGCTCCGCCCACAGGGCCGCGTT
>JBBPBX010003933.1:0-15160 GCA_038048925.1 Garcialebias charrua
GTCAGTGAGTTTGGTGAAGCTGGGCTGAAACATGTGGAATCTAGAGCAAAACGTATGGCGGTGGCGTGACCTGTGACTTTGCCGCACTGCCACGGCCACGCCCTCTGCTGAAAACCTTTGGCGCTTTAAAGCAAGTGAGACCAACTTGTTATCAGTCATCTGACACAAGATCATCTGGATTAGGTCAAGAGAGCCAGAGTTGGAGCTTTCCAAGCAAAAAAAGTCACTTCCTGTTCTGAGGGGGCGGGGCTTAGGTGAGGTCAGACTATGACAACATAGGATCGTCAAGCATCCAACCAGGATCCCTCATGCCAAGTTTGGTGTCAATTGACCTTTAACTGACAAAGTTATAGCGTTTCGTTTGTTTCGGCGAGTACGCCAAGTTCACCGCTCCACCACGCCCCCTGAACATATACGAAAAGTCAATTTTATTGATAACTTTTAAAGGCCCATGCCTTAACTGCATTCTGACCAAGAATGAAGCCGATAGGTCGAACGCCTGAGAAGGAGTTCGTCAAAGTTCGACATGAGTAAAACTGAAAAATGACCAAAATTTGACCTTTGACCCAAAATGGCCGCCTACCTGTGCATTTTAGAGGGTACCTCCAAGAGACTTTTTTTCTTGAATTGGGGAGATCTACCTATGTACCGAGTTTCAGATCTGTACGACTTACGGTTTTCCCCAACTCACGTTAGGGGGCGCTGTTGAGCAGTTAGGCCACGCCCACTTGCGATTACACCAGAATCATAAAATTTTAGTTGGGGGACAATTTTGGGTGAAGTTTGGTGAGTTTTTGAATATGTTAAAGGCCCCAAACAGCCGCGCGAAGTGACGGAAAAATAATAATAATGAAGAAATCGAGCGATTACAATAGGCTCTTTGCATCTGCGGCGCTGACGTCACATCCGCCTGAGCGGATGCGGCTCGCTAACTTCCGCTTTGAGGAACTTAGACAGCTATAAAAGAGAAACTCGCGTTTCAGAAGCAAGTTAAACATTATCACGAACACTGCTGTGTCCCTAAGCATGCTGATGTAATGGTCTTTTAAATTTCCACGGACTTTTTCTTTCGGATTTTTTTTTTTTTTTCGGATTCTTTTCATTTTCCACGGAGGATCCTCCAGACAGAAAATTGCACGTCTGCGAGTTCACATTGAGCGTGCAATCCGAAAGGATTTCCTATATACACATGTATGTGTATATACACATATATATTATGTGTATATACACATGTATGTGAATATAAACATATATTATGTGTACAGTATACACGTATGCACATATATGTGTATATACACACAATATATACGTGTACACATATATATGTTTATATACACATGTATGTATATAAACATATATATTGTGTATATGCACATATATGTGTATATACACAATATGTGTATACATATATATTATGTGTACAGTATATATACAGATGTAAGTGTATATATACATATATATTATGTGCATATACACATATGTGTATATACACATAATATATGTGTATACATATATTATGTGTATATATGCATAACATTGTTGATAGCGTGATATCAACAATTGATATCCCACTATCAATTGTTTGAAGTATTAATGAACTTACCCTGATGCATGCTCCAGGTAGAAAAATATTTAAAAAAAAAAAAGCTAAGTCTGGTCCTCTGGACATTCAAAAAACAAATACTGTAGACAGTTTTTTGAATGTCCAGAGGACCAGACTTAGCTTTTTTTACATATTTAATGAACTTTTTACAGTGGCTTGCCTGGTTAATTATCAAAATAAACCTCGTCAGTGCATGGGCTAAGGGAAAGAATTTCTGATGGACATTGTCCACACGAAATTAGTTCTCACAGAAGCATTTAAATGTATTTTTATTGTTATGAACTGATTGCATGTTATCAAATTTCATGAATAAATGTGAAGACAAATAAACATTTCTTGTTTTTCACATTTCACTTGCTTTTATGAAAAAACACGGGCAAGCTAAACAAACTAAATTACAGGCCAGAGCTGACCTTAGTGCAACTTGAAATTCATTTATTTTGTGTAAAACAAATCAGAACAAACAAATTCTTCAAATGATAAATTGTAATAAAACAAAGTGTCTTTTTTTTTCTTTTGAATTTCATAGTATCTACAGCACACAACCTATTCAAAAACATAAAATAGAAGTGATCACAGTTCTGTCTGATTATTTTTTGATCTTCCATCCAGTCGCTGCCAGACACTCTCGGTTGGTGACAGATGATGTGTCCAAATCGCAGTACAGTATACCTCTGCCACTCGAAGCAGACAGGTCAGGAAGAGAGCCAGTCATTCCTCTGAAGAGGGTATCCGTACTCCTTTGAATAAAACATCACACAGATGTATTTAACTCGGGGCTAAAATATATGTATGGTAGCAAGACATGAAAATTATATATTGCCAGTATTATTTACCGTAATCCTCCTTTACACAGTCGACCCAGGCCACCATCTTGCCAACTGGACCTGGTTTTGCACCCTGTGAAATCCAGAACCAGCCACACAGGAACAACTGCACGTCACCATTACAACAGGAACGGAATCTCTTGAGGACAGCCTGTTGACAGATCATATTACACATTTTGTTAAGGTTTTCTTTCAAACTGTTGGCATGAAATGGAGTGCCCTCCTTAAAACAGTGAAAAATACTATGATCAAATGGAACTCATGTTTACAGCACGGGAGTCATTTACAGTCATCAACAAATTAGCATATGCTTTATGATGGGGCTGGTTTGTGAGATTGATCAGTATACCAATATTCTAATCTTAGATGTCGTGTTTTCACAGCTGCAAGCAAAATCATTAACAGAAATAAAGACTTGAAAACCTCAGTCATTTTTATTACAAAAATAAATGAAAATAAAAAAAATTATTTAGTAAATTAATATTGAAATTAATGAACTTTTGTGAATACTACATTTGTTGAATATGACTGTACATTAGGAGAGGTGCTCTCATCTTTTTAGGAATGTTTCACATCTAAAATAGTTTAGTAAATGAAACTTTATACATCAGCTTTCAAGATATAAAGATTACAAACTGCTTCACAATCAACATTAAAACAAAACATGTGAAACTAGTCTTGCTTTTAATGTTATGATGAAAAAAAATGTCCTGATAAAATGAGGAGGGGGCTGTAAACACTGTCCCATTTGAGCTCTTAACAAAATGCATGCAAAAAAATAAATAAATAAAATAACACGGAACCCATGGAACATGTCCATATAATAAATTTGAACCAGAACAGTCAGCTGAACTCGAACTCTGACAAATTACCAGTGCTGCCCTACTTTTAAACTGAGGTTTGTCGTGTTTCTTTATGGATCTGAAGCTAAAAGAACCACAACCTGTCCTGTTACCTCGTCTCTGTTTGACACTATCAACAGCAAAAAAGCAATATATACTGAACACAAATAGAAATTATTAGGTTAAACATTGTCCGATTGAATAACTGAGAATGTTCAGGTACTTTATTGGTACATATTTATACCAAAATCACCGGTAAAAATGCCTGCTAGCATTAGCTAAAGCTAACGTTAGCCACACAATCGAAGCAAAGTAAAACTCACCTTCGTGTTTGTGGATGTAAGACGAGGCATACATCTTAAAGCCTTTCTCTAATTTAGTCGTTGGAGCTTTGGATGAGACTTACAAATGCGATTAACATCGTTAATAGTCAGCTTGGGCAAGCCCTGAAAACACGAACACCTCTAATAAAACGCCATGTTCAATAGACCGGAAGTGAGTGAACCGCATTGACCGGAACACGGAAGTTGACGTGCAAAGAGCCTATAGGCCTTCAGCAGAGCTTCGCTGCTTCGGGCCTAATAAGATTTGACATGTTGTTTTAAAATGTCTGTGTAATTCAACAAATATCCTCTCCAAAATCAGAACATTTTCAGCAAATAAACATACTGTACAGGTAATCAAAGCTATGGGCAAACAATGTTAACAAAGATTTTGTGCAAATGTGCATGCCTGAACTGGTACTTTTAAAAAAAGATGACCAGTACTGAAAGAAGGCAAAAACAATGTGCCTCCTTTCTCCTACCGTTATTGAGGGTGCCCTGCCAAGGCAGATGACCTAGAGGAAACACTGTACCCTACATGAAACAGACTGCAGCAGTTGTGTTTGCCTCTTTGAATTTAATACTCCCCAGATGAGTAATTGTTTGTGATCTTGACACAAAGGTTACCGTAAATGTTTTATTTCATATTTTAAATTTGTTCATAAAAACTTATCCAAATACAATAAAAAATGAACAGAGAAACTCGATGCCAACACTGTAGTATCTCTTACCCTTTGCTAAAAACTAAACTCCAGATTGGATTAATTTCACAGACACTGTAATTATGTTAAATTCTAACCAAACAAGCCTTTGTGGTCTCTCTTCAAAGCTTTAAAAGAAAAATCAGCACTTTTGATAGCCATTTTTTGTCTATTAATCTCCTCTGAGAGCTGTATAAAGGGGTTGCGGTCAAATCATCGGAAATATCAGGAAGTTGTTGGAAGTATCTGTTTCCCATCTCACTTCCCCTGATAGTTGTTAGGGCTTTGGTAAACCACTGATAACACTAGCACGTGTGTTTTCTCTCCTAAGCTAAGAAGGCTTCACTAAAATGCCATGTGAATAATAATAAAAAGAATAAAAAATAAAATAAAAAAAAGAGTTGTGGCGAAAAATTCTGTTGGCAGTTTTCAACAATTTGGAGCTAACAGTTAACAAAATTAATATAAAACGTGTATGTTACCTTTACATTACAAGAATAAAAACACATTTTATTGGTCTAGAATGAGCTTTCAAGAGAAACAAAAAGTGGCAATAAAATGTTTATCACAAGGACATGTATCTGAGATTGTGTTAATTCAATTAGGATGAACAGCTTGATTGAAAACAAACACTAAATGGCAATAATCACTTGTGTATGGGCGACCATATCTGATCAAAGACATGTTCTTATCAAGCTGAAACTAAGGCATAAATGAAAATTTAGGCACTACTGTTACGTTTTTAACTAAGCTCCAAGTAATCTTGAGTCTGACCTTATCATAAATTAATGATAACTAACGTGGACAAAATCAATAGACGATACTGGAGCAATTACCGGTGGGTTTTAGAAAGTCCATCAAATATTAAAAGTTCAAAATCTACACAATAACTGGTTGAACAACTACAACAGGAAGCACAGCAACAAGCTCTGAGCAAAACAAGGTAGAGAACATAAAAAAATAAGTCTCCGCACTAGCTGTCCATCCTCAACTCTGGCATGGTGGACTTCCTGTGGTGCGAGCATGCGTGTTCTGTCTGACATGTTCTGCTCAGTTGCTTTTACATGTGAACGTCCAATGTGGTGCGAGCATGCGTGTTCTGTCTGACATGTTCTGCTCAGTTGCTTTTACATGTGAACGTCCAAACTGCTGGTCAAAGACTGTAGCACAGCAAAAGCATATCAGAGAAAAATCCAATGATTTAGTGGCTTACGAACACTGCTCACCCTTCCACAGAAAAGGTGGGAAACTTGCATGAATAACCTGAGTTGGAAAAAAAACACTGAGTGCTGACAGGAAGAAAAAATTAAATTATGGTAGATGTGAACAGAGCTGGCTGGCTCAAATTCTGTGTTTGTTTGTGAATGTCATTACTTTAAAATTACACCTAAGTTATAAACAATTTTTAATGCTTCCATATATATAGCCAGCATTTTAGACAAAACAAACACACACACACACATTTATCTGTCTTAGATCCTGTTGTGAACAAGCTTATGCCTCATCCAGGAAATTCAATATGCTTAAGCTGATAAATCAAGGCTGAGAAACCTAAAACAACTGCAGCCACGTATATGGATAAAAAGGTCTGAACTATAAATGAGTGTTGGTTCATCTTTTTACTCCCTAGTATTATTCAAATTTAACTATGTTGAACTAATTTTGAAAACATTGTTCCTATGCAGTTGACAAGCAGAATCTGTTCTCCTTGGAGTTTGATTTTTTTTTTTTTCATGAGTCCTTTCAAAATCCAAGGTGATGTCAAGTAGCTACAGTATACAGTATTCTGCAAAACTGTGTTATAGATAGGACAGCTGACCTTGCACTTAAATGACAAAGTGAGAGAACATCCAAGTCAGCAAGACTTGTTTACTTGGCAGAAATAAAGTAAGCCTAAGCCTTTTATCGTGGGCTTTGCTGGACCAGTGTGAGACTTGTGTGGAAAACGAGCAACCAACACCACCCAAGGCGTCAACTGAAGCCTTCGTTCTGTATATGTTTGAGGCTGAGCAAGCACCATAAAGCCACTGCCCATGGCAAATCGAGTTAACTCGGAAGACACGCTATGAAGTTTCATAACCCTTAAAAAAACATAGGCCCTGCCTTGTTTTCTTTTTGCCCACCTCTTTATAGATGTTTGTAGATGTGCCAACACAAGGCCAATGCCTACAACTCCCTTTTAGAACATAGAATTATACAACTATGCTTGATGCCAATTAGAAAATTTTCCAAACCATGTACTGTAGTAAGTTGTATAAACATTGTATTACATTCATTACGTGCGGCAATACCATTTTCTTCATAGCTGTTTAACACTATGGATTTAAATTTAGAAGAAAAAGAAAAATCTGTTTGCGAACCTTATTACATATAGCATCTTTAATACAGTATTATTCTTACTACGGTAGTCTTTAGCTATCACCTTGTAAAATAGGGAAATAATCAGAACCTCAGAGCAGGCAAATAAATGAGCAGATCAATGAAGTTTTCTTCTTCTAAACTAGTTTTAGCTGAACCTAACACAAGCAGTTCTGATATCCAACTGATAAAATTTTTTAACATGCTTTGACATATATAAATGTGTCTTCTGTCTCTTCTACTTGTGTACAATAATCTTCTACATCTTCTCATTTTTAGCTCAGTGAGCTCTTCTGATAGTCATTAAAATAAAAGCACTTGTCAAAATTTCATGGTAAAGATATTGCTTAAATGGATGTAACCACAAGTTTTAATAAATAATCTATTATCCATTTGGAATGTGACAACTTCTATATACAGTATCTGCTAAATACATGATGCAGTGGAAATTTATGCAAGGTATTCATGAAAATATGCAAGTAATTAAGTAATTTAAAAAAAATATATTTAGGAAAAAGACAAGAACATTTCCAGTTATGGTTCCAACTGATTTTGTTTCTTTTGCTGTATAATCACCCATATGGGGACAAAAAAAAACAAAGACATAATTAACACAGAATCATGTTTTCTTTATTGTGTAAGATATTTTGTTTTAAAACAGACATTTATGTCTCCTTTGTTAGAAAATATTTATGATTTCCTAATGGTTTTCCTTTTTAACATTCAAGGCTTCGTATCAGTACGTCTAAGTTGATCTTTTCATGCATGCAGACAAAATACAAACCATATGGGGGCATACCAAAGTTCCCCTTTCTCTTCATCACTTGTTTTCTCCCCCGTCCATTCACAAGAGAGCACACGTACGGTAAGATTTATTTTGGAGACAGCCTAAATAATTAAACCTTATTTGGTCAGAAAACTCACACTGCCACTTCCAACAAAAATAACTCAAGTTTGTTAATGTGACTACCTTGGGAAACAAGACCACCCACGTAAAGTGAGGGCAAACTGGAGCAACTGCTGTTCTACCCCCCTCCTCGTTTCTGCTTCCTGATCGGTTACAGTCAGACAAGTGACAGATGAGCAACTTAGAAGATACAGAGTTCAACTTTTTTAGTAATGTAAACAAAACAGTACTGTTAATGTATTTTATATTTGTTCATATGCTTTAAAAATGCAATAAAAACAAAGGAATAAATTCCCATGAAAGCCTAGTTTGTTAATGATGCAACAAAACAATTGAGGGAGACAGTAAAGACCCAGCTTGTTGACTTTTATAAATCAAATACAAAATAAATGTTGAACAGAAAAATGACATTTCCAACCAGTAGAATATGTCTAGCCAAAGCAGCCTTCTCGATAACTTTTAGAGTTGGAGGTTAACGTTCAGAGTGGGAGGCTGGAGTCATTTCCAACATCAACACAAACAGTAGATGTTCTGTATGGTGAAAATGTTGGTGAACACAGAGTGTAAACACTGATAAAAATGTCTGACCAGTGTCACAGGCAAGAGTTATGAAGTCATAACCAGTAGCAACTGTCAATCAGTTTTGTACAGCGAGCTAACATACATTTTTAAGAATCTAATAAAGAATGATTTCACAATAAATGTATCTTTATTCTTTATCTTGCAGCAGTTCCAGCTGAATGCATGTAGCTCGAAAACTTCATTTATTTATTTATTGACAAAATATTTAGTTTACGGTAATTTAAAACAAGTGTATTTTCCTCCATTAGTACGCCCTCTGGGTCAACATCTACATCCTCCCCAGTTCTCCAGAGCTCAGAACTGATGCTCAGTTCTGTTGGCCCAGTCAGAGAGGGTCTGAACTCTGAACCCCTCCTCTGTGCAGTCAGACCTGGGTCGTGCTCTCTCCCTCTTCTAAAACAAAATCATAATCACCCTCTTCATCAACAAAGTCCTCACTGCATGATCCTCTCCTGTTTGAGGTTTTGACGCCGTGGTTCTGTTGGACTGTTGGACTCAAACACACTAAAACTGACTAAACACTAAACACACTAAACTACACCCTAACTATAAAATCCAAACACACTAAATATCACAAATCTCTCAAATCTCATGACTCACTTCCGCTCTTAAGGCCCCAGTATAGCTGTCCGTTGTGTCCAGCACCGCTGGACTCGCGTGTGCTGCGCACCGGCAGTTCATTTATACTCTGTGCAAGCGCAGCTCTCTGGAGTGCAGGCTCCAGCAGCTGCAGCCGGGCGGAGCAGGACAAATTGAGGTCGCTGATTGGTCATTTGCTGACACGCGAGGCAGTTTATCAACGCGCGCGCGTAGGCGTAGTAAAATTTGACCTTGGCGCGTTCACGCCCGCGATCAAAGGCTTTTGCCGCGGCGCTCACACGGCGCTGACATGACGTGCCGCGGCGCTCGGATTAACGCGCAGCTATACTGGGGCCTTTACTGTCACTTATTGTGCGCTGAACTCCTTTCAATTTCCGCGTCTTTTTCTTCTTCTTCCTGTAGAATTGTTGGCTATTGGCAAATAAATTCGAGTGTCTGTCATAAGGGGGGGTTGTTTACCTGTTTGGTGGGAGGTGAAAGAGGAAGGTGATGGGGATGTTTTTCCCTGAGAATGCCCATCTTTGCCACAGCCTCTCGCTCTAACTCGCTTCTGATATATGACAATAATTTTCAGAGAAAGATGTGCCGTGGATTATTTATCATAACTCTGGTTTTACTTGGCCTATCAACACAATTTTAAGAATATTGTGTAGCTCAAAGTCTGTACTTTTGATACAGATTAAAAGCGACTTTCTGATAGGTTGGGACTTTCCCACTAGAGCGACTGAAATCAGTCATGTGTGATGGTGTGGCAATCGACTCCTCAGAAAGAAAATAAATCTGTCCATCAACAGTAGGCGGTGCCAGACACTTGAATAGATGGCAAAATCACAGCCCGCCACCTGTTAATTGAAAAGGCAGTCTAAGATTGTAAGACAGTGCCTTTAAACAAAACCTATCTGCAGTGAAGACAAGTCCACTGAATTGGCTAATTGGCTGAAAGACCAAGGTCACCAAGGTGACCCAATGTAAAATAGTAAACAAACAATCTTCTATGAATGACTATTTTGTTACACCTAATGAAGGCATCCCAGATGACCTATCTTTGAATCTTATTTTCTATCACAATGAATGAAGCTTCACTTTGCATCAATCACACTGATTTATTTTTTCTCCCATACCACTAAACAGTCGACTCAATCTACTTTAAAGGAAGTCATTGAAATATTCATCATCACACCACTTCCAAAGAACCATTTGAGAACACACTTTGGAGTGTTAAAGTGCAACCCCCATGGACTTAGCCCACTCCTGTTGTGGGTGAAAATGCACTGTTCATACCACTCATAGTTTTAAAAGGAAACACAAGCCTCACTAAAGCTAGTTCCATTGTTAGTCTTTCACTGACTAGAGACCTTTATGACTGCCACATTTATGGTGTTTAAAGTTTGTGAAATGTTTAAATGAGGGAAAAAAATTAGCTTTGACAGGTTAATATTCTATAAGTAAATCACTAAAATATCAAAACCAGTGTTAACTAGGGGTGTAACGATACACAAAACTCACGAGACGAGACGAGACGAGACAAATCACAGATCTCGCGAGAACGAGACGAGATTTTAACATTAGTTCAAGAAAACTTCAAAGATCGGTTTTATGCCGCAAAAAGGCTTTTATTCTGTTTTAACATGTATTACAAACCCAACTGATGTCTTCATTTTACTGATTGAATCTCCTTAGACCTTAGAACGTTCAACTTTGTTAAAAAAAATAGATATTCACGCAGGACTTTCCAAAAATTGAACATAAATATCCGCATCAGCGCTGAATCTGCAGCCGTCACTCACCAGTGTTGCCAGATTGGGCGGTTCACCGCGATTTTCCTTCTGACTTTTGCGGGTAAAGAGTGCTTTGGGTGGGTGGGACTCTATCTGGCAACACCGGTCACACCGGTGTTTACACGCGTGTCTTTACATTCGGGGCAGCGCCGGGACCCTCCATCAATGTAGAGGCGTCTGCGGCACCGGGACCCTCCATCAGTAGTTGGGGCGTCTTCTATAGCAACTTCATCCGGCGAAGCCATGCTGTCCGTGACGCTGACTTGCTAGGGGCTCTGCTAGCGCTAGCATTAGCATCTCGCGAGACAACGTTACCTCTCAACGAGAGATATCGCGGGAGTTTAATATCGCGAGATCTCGTACAACGAGATCTCGTTACATGCCTAGTGTTAACACTAAAAAAAGGGTGTGAAATTAAACATTATCAATGTAGTACTGAAGTGAACAAAAAAGACTCAAACTTTGGAAATTTCACCACATTTTATGCAAACCCCATTTTCTATATGGTTGTCATTTATTTGCATTACAGTATACTGTACTGTTATTCTGTGAAAATTATGATTTTCTTACTGGATGTGCCACAGGCTAAATTAGAAATTGTATAACTACAAGTAGTTGTGTTTGTTGCCCCAAAAGTCTAAACTGTAATGCAAAATTAACAGCATTGTTTATGCAATAAAAGTTGCATGAACTACTATGAAATTTATGAAGATGGAAGTGATTTAGGATGGCATGAATACTTTTGGGTCTTAGTTTAGGTCTACCGGTAGTTATTAACTTGTTGATCTGGTAAGAATCAAACTATTATTACTTTAAATAGGTCATTCAAATAAATATTTACAATAAGTAAGATATTTTTTCAGAATCTTCCCGCATAACTGCATTAAAATACATTTTAATAAAAAGGACATTTTGGATCTTTTTGAAATGAAATAGAGTGATTAGTTAAAAAATATAGCTTTAACTCATAATCTTTTTACTTTGTTTCACAAGCCAGCAGACATATTTTGACACCACTTGTTCATTATAACAATATAAATGTTAAATGGGCTGTACTTATATAGCGCCTCTCTATCTGATCAAGATACTCAAAGCTCTTTACACTACAGTCTGTGTCCTCATATACCCATTCATATATCTACTATTTGTACAAAGATTAATCAGTGCTTTATCACATTCATTCACCAATGGTACACACAACAGAGGCAATGAGGGATTCCGTGTCTTGCCCAGGGACACTTCAGCATGTGACTGCTGGTGGAATCGAATCCCCAACACTCCCATTGGAGGATGACAGCTCTAACCACTCAGAATATATGGCTCAAGCTGTAAAAAAGCACCTTCAACATGACACATATTTTCATTCCATTTTTAGCAGTCCTACCTGTCTTGGAGTTTATGGCAAAGAAGCCCTGGGGATTGCCACTGGTGATCCTGTAGGTGAGTTTATCACTGGCCTTCGTATCTGGATCAATGGCGTTTATCTGGATGATTGACACGTCTTTTGGTGAGTTCTCCATGACAGAGGGGTAATAGACCGGTTCAGAGGTTTGTGGCGCATTGTCATTGACATCCTGGACTTCAATGTAGACCTCAACAAAAGAAGAATGAGGCACAACGCCACGGTCCATTGCATATACTGTTAGCCAGTAGTGAGGCGTTGTCTCATGATCCAGCAGTTCTTGGGTTTGAATCACACCTAAAAAGAAAAAAAAACAATATCAATAATTTTGCACCTTGTTAAAGACTATTTATACTGTATGTACAGGTGACTTCCTCAAGTACTGGTAGTCTCTAAAACCAATTTTTACTATAATGAATGATGAGCAACAGCTGGCACTAAACAGGAAGTTGTATCGGTTGGTTGAAGGACTTTTTTTCTGAAAAACTGTCAAGGTGTTGTCAGTGTTTTCCTGTTTACATTTCATTACATTGTCGGGGGGCTCTAACCTTCAACTGAGCAAACAAAAGAGCTTTCAAACATTAATGTATGAGTAGCACAAGTTGACAATGGTTAAACAGAGTGGTGAAAGAAGATCCTGCAACCTGAAAGAAATACGAGTGTCTATACGACAGTGTTGGACAGAGATATGATTGACATGCAGCGCTGGGATGTTTGAAGGTGACCAGCAGTATAAAAGGTACTTGTTGATCTTTCATAGAAAAAGCTAATAAAAATGTTCACACGAGTGAATTTGTTTTGCTTTAGTGCTTTTTTCTCCGTTCAGCTCCACTTGCAGGCACTCATCAGATGATCAGCTGGCACAAAGCAGAGAGTGTGTGTATGTGTGCAAGCGTGCATATTTGTAAGAGAGTAAATAAAGTAAAGCCTGTTCCACATTGTAATTCAGTGATTTGGCAGTAAAGGTAAGCTCCTCTTTAAGTTTTTTGTTTTGTTTTGTTTTTTATACAAATGAACCTTGAGTCCTGCAACAATCTGTGCTTACATAAATGAAGGGAATCAGATTAACCACAGTGCTGCAAAGTGCCATGCACCACCTTCTCACCAACTTTGCTATATTACTACCTCCATTCCCATCTCAAAGGTGTAACAGCGATGAATCAACATCAACCTCCCACATGCAACACTGATAGGAACAAGGTGTGTCAGGCTTTGGAAGTGTTGTTTAAAAGGAGCTGCTGACTAAGCTGATCCCTAAATTACCGTTCTTGCCATGTACAACTGAAAACTAAAGCTGCAGTCATTTTCAACAAATTTCCTGATATGTTTGGAAGTGGATCTATGTCAGTCACCATTCTATACAATAAACAATAGGGATGTGCGATATGGCATACAATTCATATCATGATAAGTACGGTATTGTGAAGGGTGGCGATAATGATATATATCACAATGTCTTTGGTATAAATCTTGCAACAGGAATGAAAAAAAAAGCATAGGGTGTCCTTGTGCCATAATTTATTTTGAAAACTGCTATACCACAAAATAATTTCAATTAAGAAAATTCCACTACTAGGTCTAGAGTTTTGAAATAATAAACCAATCAAGCATTAGGCTTCTTTCTTGTAGTGCAATACAGTGCAAAAGATATCAAATGTAGTTTTAGCCACATGTTTTAAACAAAAGAATATGTTGTTAACTCAACAGTTTCCATTCTTCTCACTAAATACAAATGAACAGCAACAGAGCAGCATTTTACACTGAAAACACTTCACCCTCCAACCCTCTAGTGGGCGTCTCCTTCCACTTTAAAGGTGCTATGTGTAACTTTCTGTAGAGCGCAGAACTTAGAAATATTTTCAACAGGCAAAGCATTCTGATCCCTCCCCCTCAGAGCCATATATGGCTCTGCTCCCCCTGGCCCTGCTGAAATTCAAATTCAAGCTCTGTTTTTATTGGCTGATTCAAATTCAAGCTCTGTTTTTATTGGCTGGTTAACGGCGGGTCACTCTGTGTTTTTAGTGTTTTTATAAATGCTGATAGAGAAGCAAGGGGACTATAGTTTTTTTCAGAGATTACTTTGTCTAACACCAGTCTGTCAGTAGATAGTGACAGAGTGAAGAAATATGTTAAAAATATATTGTTAGAAAAGTTACAGACTGCACTACAAAGTTACATAGTGCAGCTTTAAGGAGACTTGACATGGCGACCAGTTTCTTCTGTGACTTTGACCAGAGGGTCTCGCAGTAAAATCACACCAAACATCGTTCTGTTCACAGATCAGAGAGCAGGTTTCTCTAAAGATGACCAACACTTACTTTAACTTTCGATGGAAAAAAAAAAGAAAAAAAGAAACTTTAGACGGAACACAGCGTTTTGCGCATGCGTTTGAATACGGCAACACTATGGCAAGCCGGACATGGTTAGCTTGTAGCTCCGCTACTTAGCTCTCGAAGAAAATACTTTAACACCACTTGGGCAGTTTTCAACACACAAAAAAGTAACAATTAAATCTGACAACTCTGATTTTACTCTTTAACACCACTTATGCACAGTTTTAAACTAAAAAAGTAACGATTAAATCTGACAACTGAGAATGTATTTTTATCGGAAGCTTTGTGGTTTTAATGTTCATTCAACTTTTATGAGAATATTTTATTCATGTTTTATTGAGTCTATTTTAACCTTTACCTTCATCTGTTGGTTTGGACTTTTGACTTGCAAGAACAAGAGCAAACATAATCACAGAACTTTGCAGCGGTTGAGACAGGACATGTAGTGGAGGCGGAGCATTCAGAAACTGCAGCGAGCCATATATGGCTCTGAGTGGGGAGGGACCAGAATGCTTTGCCTGTTGAAAATTTTCCTAAGTGCTGCGTTCTACAAAAACTGCAGAGTGCAGCTTTAAGTAAAAGGTGTATAAATTGCACGTGACCTTGAAATGTTCATTCTGATTTCTTTTAATTGTTATTGTATATATTTTATGTCATATTCATTTGGATTAGTGCTAAGATCATCTTTCCTTTTTTTTACCTTAAAATTCCCTCCTCTCTCTTAAAAAAAATTCTTAGAGGAGATTGGGCACTGTTTTCAATCACAGTTTTAAATGAGAAACTGTCTTTTTGCACCAATGACCCAAAGCAGGAAGTAGCACAGACAATATAAAACAACGTAAAGAGTCAGGGAAATATGAGATTTCTATTAATGTTAAACCACAGGTTTTTTTTTTTTTTTTTG
>JBBPBX010003933.1:15168-26330 GCA_038048925.1 Garcialebias charrua
TTTTGCAAGTCAGTGAAAGCAGACAGCTAGAATAACCATGATCTGTATGTGATTACAGTGACAAGGCCGAGTAAACTGACTCCTGAAACAGTATGATATTTTTGTTCTCTTTAGTTCTTCAACATTTCTGATATTGTTACAAAAACATAACACTAAAACCTAACTCTTAAAATAACCAAAAGGAGCAGTCAAGACAAAAAAACAGTAAATTATTTTGAGAACATTGTGCGTACAGGGTTTCAATAGTACAATACTACAAAGGACAAAATAAAAAACAAAAATTATTTCCAGGACAGTAGAAGGCCTAACAACTCTGAGACGCCACTCCTGTGAATAACCTGTACAACCTCCATCACTGCAATAAAAATTTATAGCTATATCTGTGTTTACTGTTATCTGAAACTAATAAAACTGAATCATCGTACAGACGAGTACAGTATTATGTGAAGATATGTGTTGCTCGTTTTCTTTTGTTAGGGCCATCATTAAGATCCCTCCAGTAACTGGTGGCTCAGATAAGAAATCTACGATCATAAATGCACATTTGTAATAGTTTGCACAGACTGTCTTTGTGATGCTCGTGCCTTTGTTCACCTATTGTAACATGAGGAATTGCAATGTGATCCACATCATCATTTTGCCTCGAGTAAAAGAGATACGCCAAATGACTTGTAACAAGATTCACAACTTTACCTCAGGAGGGGAACTCAACCCATTTATTCACAGTCCCATCTTCCGTTTACCTTTTCCATATTTTGGATCTACAGTATTTTTTATTTTATTTTTGTCCTCAGTCATCATTACAGTTCTCACAACTTACTGGCATGTAATATGACAGGTAGCCAGGAACTTTTATATATATATATATTACCGTATAGTAGGTCCCCAAAAGCTTCAAAAACTAAGAGCCCCTTGGCAAAAAAATGATTCTCACCGGTGTGATCAGCTTCCAAATTAATTACTTGGCACAAAATTGATGTTTTAAATGTGACAGAGTTTTAAGATGAGCTTTAAATGTTGATTTTTTTTATATATATATATAATTCTGATATTATTATAGCATCATTTTGAGCAGTCATATGGTCTGCTCAGGCCTGAGCACATAGGAGTTGGCAATGGTTGCTTAGGAGCATTCAGATAAGTATTAACACAATGTCAAGATGGAAAAGGCAAGCAGCTTAGAGACTCACATACCGGTACTTTTGTCTGTGAAGGTTTAAAGGCCATTCTTAAATAATCTGGGGTCAATCATTCTACAATGACAAATACTTTTTAAAAGTAGGGTAACATTCTAAACAGTTGTCAATCCTTCCAGGAAGTAAGTACTTGGTGATGGATGCGTGACGATTTAAGCTTGTTTTTGTAACAGAACCTGAGGCTCTACCAGTCCCTGAGTCCACCAGCAACTCTTTTCTTAACCAGTTTTCTAGAGTTACAGAAATTAGGTCATGTAACAAGACAATAACCCTAAGCATAGTGGCAAATCTACACAATGGCTGAAAAAAAAATCTACGTGCCACCATGACCTAGTTAAAAGTTAGTCCACAACCTGATTAAAATGTGGTAAAATCCTCAAGGAACTTCTTATAAAATACCCATAAACTAAAAATTAAAGTGTCACATTGTAAAAAAAAAAAAAATTTTAATCCAAGACAAGAGTGTCCCAATATTTTATCCTTTTTTTTTAAAAGCTTTACCAGTTTCTTATTTACCATGGTAAAAAAGTGTATTTTTAAAGCAGTGAGAGAAGAGTTTAACTTAAAATGAGCACAAAACTATCTATAGAAAATAGCTAATCCCATTTTTCCCCCAGAAAGTGTAAAAGCCTTTGTGCAATATTCTTAGCATAAACATCAGGCTTCACACTGCAGGCAAAAGCCTCCTAAATACTTTGTTGGTTTGCACATGTGTATGTACAGTACTTGCAAAAAGAACCAAACAAAATGCACTAACTAGCATTTTCACTAGACTCAATACTAAAAGTGTAAAGGGTGAGATCATGAAATGTGTTCTATATACATTTATAAGACTGAGTTTGTTGCAGCTCCTCAAACTGGTGAAGTATTTTGGATGAAAGATGAAACATTTCAACAAAAATAAACCAATCCAGAGGACCTGACATAACTTTGTAAGATATTCTATCTACAGTTTCACCGTTTCTAAAACTTTTAACTGTTTTTCAGACAATTTTTCAGATCTTACAATGAACTTGACATTAAATAAGAAATTTGTTAGAAATGTTTCTAACAAAGCACATGCAAGTTGAATCTGAAGAATGTACCGGTAGTTGTTACACCCTTCCTATGTGCCTAGTCTACCCAGTGAAGCAAGAACAAAACCTGCCCTCCACACTCTAAGAAGAGTATTTGGGCTGTAGTTCTCGTTGTGGATTTATTAACATTGATCTGACCTAATTCTTTTGATTTAGTCAAAACAATGTACTTTCATGGGCTCAATTAACTTAGAAGTCCTACAGATTTATCAGAAGTTAATATTTCACTGTGAGTCCAAGTGAAACAGTTAGTTTCTTGCGGCTGTGCCTTCCTGCGTCTGACGTCATGACGTAAATTTTCACAGAGCCGAGCACATGCAACCGGCAGCCATTTTTCTCCCGCATCATCTGAGGACAACGTTCAAATTGAAGAGTAAGTTATTTACTATGGCAGTTATCTTTTAAAACGCACGAGTTAGTTTTCTAGTTATATATATATTGTTAATAGTCCCGCGGTGTGAGCGCAGAGTGCTACGTTACTGCTACTATGCTAGGCTAGGTCCTAGTCACACTTGTCCTGTCGCCTAAATCTCTGTTGGAGGGGGAAATCAGCGGTGCATGTAGTCTGATAACATTTTCAGCTTGTGTGGTGGTGTTTTTTTCCGGGGGTGGTGGTTATTTTGTAATCAATGCCTCCATATAGCAGAATGCTTCGTTGCTATTAGGCTAATGCTAGGTCCTAGCCTGAAACTCCAGTGGCGCCGCGCGCGAGTCGCGAGGGGAAAAAACAACAACAAGTGGGTGTACCCAACCGTTTCGGTACAGCACGTTCGGTTCGGTCCACCTGCGTACCGTTTTGGTTGTTTTTTCACTCATTGAACGTTATTAACGGGAGAATATATGCACCGCGGAACTAAATTTCCTGGGCGCGTTTTCAGCACGGAGCTATTATCGCGTGGCACGCGCAGCACGCCCAGCATTTAGCCGTTAGCATGTCGTGTACTGTCTCCTGTTTGGAAACGTAATGGCTTTTTTGACGAGCGCACATCCAAAGCTGTGTGGACGTGTTTTCACAAGACTGGATCTGCATCAACATGTCTAACGTGAACGCGCTGGAAACGACGTCACCCGAACGTGAACGAAGAAACAGCAGCTGTTACTGAAACTGCGCTACAACAACAGCTGCATTAAAACTACTGTACTACTGAAACTGCGCTACAACAACAGCTGCATTAAAACTACTGTACTTCATCAGGTGATTTAGATCGGTCCAGAGCAATAACATAAACTGAGTTTTTAAAGATCTGGATCTTAGTCTGAATGTTGTTTATGCGCAGGCTTTAGTTACTGAGCGTGGCTACATCAATCACGTCAACACTTCAGTCAAAAAGTTCAGCTCTTTATGAAAAAACAACTCCATCGGCTGCCTTTTACAAAAAAATATACAGTA
Source organism: Garcialebias charrua (assembly GCA_038048925.1). Lineage (NCBI taxonomy): Eukaryota > Metazoa > Chordata > Actinopteri > Cyprinodontiformes > Rivulidae > Garcialebias > Garcialebias charrua. Next base: position 18,831 of record JBBPBX010003933.1, read on the forward strand.
TAATTGTGAAGTGATTAATGTTTGTAAGAACATTGAGTTAACATCACCTCTCTTCCCTCAGGCCTGGACCCTGGACCCAACCATCATTGATACATAAGGTGAGCCATATTTGCTTTATAAGTAAGTAGCTAATATAAGTATTCTGTACCAATAATTTAAAATGAAATTTACAATGGTAATGCGGTGTGTTTGTATGTGTATATAATTTATTTATTTTACATGTCAATTGTCACATTTAAAGCTGCACTATGTAACTTTGTAATGCAGTCTGTAACTTTTCTAACATCCATCCATCCATCCATCTTCTTCCGCTTATCCGGGGTCGGGTCGCGGGGGTAGCAGCCTAAGTAGGGAGGCCCAGACTTCCCTCTCCCCAGCCACTTGGAGCAGCTCCTCTGGGGGAATCCCAAGGCGTTCCCAGGCCAGCCGAGAAACATAGTCCCTCCAGCGTGTCCTGGGTCTCCTCCCGGTGGGACATGTCCGGAACACCTCACCAGGGAGGCGTCCAGGAGGCATCCTAACCAGATGCCCGAGCCATCTCAACTGGCTCCTCTCGATGTGGAGAAGCAGCGGCTCTACTCCGAGTCCCTCCCGGATGACTGAGCTTCTCACCCTATCTCTAAGGGAGAGTCCAGACACCCTGTGGAGAAAACTCATTTCAGCCGCTTGTATCCGAGATCTCGTTCTTTCGGTCACAACCCAAAGCTCATGACCATAGATGAGGGTGGGAACGTAGATCGATCGGTAAATTGAGAGCTTTGCCTTTCGACTCAGCTCTCTCTTCACCACGACAGACCGGTACAGCGCCCGCTTCAAAATCACACAATAATTTTAGTGTAGAAACCTTGGTAAAAAACAAAAAAACAAACCAGTATATAAGAAAGTTAATTCTCAATAGTCCAGGTATCACCAGACCAGTATATATTTTTTTTCTGTGCAGAGACCGTCCTTTGCTATAATTAAAAAAAGCACCTGAAGCTGACTCAGAGAAAAAAAATGAAAGTCAAACATAAACACGTCTTTAAAAGAGCGTCTCCCCCCTTACCACCCCCCCGGTAAAGCTGCGGTCCGCTTGCACCTCCACCCTACCCACGTGTGATTAATACAGATTTTTTGCGCAAATTACTGATTTTTGATGCTCATTATACAAGAAACCGTCTGAAGTCTAAACTTGATGACATTCTAATCTGAGTACCGTATTCGCCGTTGTAAAATACGCACCGGTGTTTAATACGCTTTGTCCAATTATTAACCATAAACAAGAAAAAATTGTACATAATATGCTTCAGTGTTTAATACGCGTCATCGCCACGCGACGCGTCAGCGCCTCATTTGCCCTGATTAAGATGGCGGCGACAGAAGCGAGCGAGTACAAAGAACTTCACAAGGAAACACGGTAAAAACAATTATTTCTTTGCGAGAAAAATATATTTCTTAGCTGACTTTATAGCAGACGTGCTCCTGAGCTTAACGAAATGTTCAAATCAGCTGGATTTTAAAAAAAAAAACTTCGCCTAATTTTAGGCAGGCGGCTCGGACCGGACGCTTTGTTTCTTTAAATTTAGCTAAATAAACGCTTAAAAAATATATTTCTTAGCTGACTTTATAGAAGACGTGCTCCTGAGCTTAACGAAATGTTCAAATCAGCTGGATAAAAAAAAAAAAAAACTTTGCCGAATTTTAGGCAGGCGGCTCGGACCGGACGCTTTGTTTCTTTAAATTTAGCTAAATAAACGCTTAAAAAATATATTTCTTACCTGACTATAGCAGACGGGCTCCTGAGCTGAACCAAATGTGAAATCAGCTGGATTTAAAAATCCGCGGTGTGGTTTATGAGTGGTATCTTGCAAACAAAAACAGCGAACCTCACAGCTAAGCTAAATGCAGCTACTGGTACACCCAGAGCAAGGGGCGGGCAGCGACAGAGTCAGTCCGACCAGAGGAGGCTGTTTTCGGACACATGAGCTAGAAACGTCTGGAAGTGGCCCTCCTCTTCCTCTTCACTCTCTGATGCTGAATCCTCACCAAACGCTTTTCGCGGAGCCGAAGCAGACACTTTACAGGGAACCCCCGACCTACGAACGAGTTTGGGACCTAAGAACCGTTCGCAGCTCGATCCGTTCGTAGGTAGGGGGTGAAAATTATATTAAAAAAAATTATTCATTCATTCATTCATTCAACCTTTATTTATCATGCTAACGGAGCGCGCACACACATTTAAGCATGTACAGTAGTGTACTGTAATGTTAAACATTGCTATTCACATTTACAGAATAAATAAAAATATATTTTCTTACTTTGAGATGGTCAAAGCCGACATAGGTTGCCATGCGTTGATTGTTTTCGGGCCAAGCAGCGCGGGGGCCGGCAAGCCACCGCAGCTGCTCCAGACCTGTGTTAGCTAGCTGGCTAGCTTCTGCTAGCCAAGCCATGAGCTAGTGTTGGAGCGGCGGCGCGATCAATCTGCAGCTGCTGCTCCAGCCGCTGCTCCAGCCTGAGACGTCCACAGAGCTATTCCAGCTAGTAATTAATCCATATGATGCGATCCTGGTCACCAGTGTTCAAAAGGCCGGCTCCCGTGTTAGCTCCAGTGTTAGCTCTGGAGCTAGCCAGGCCGGAGGTGTAGCCAGGCCGGCCGGAGGTGTTCGCACGGCGGCCTGGCACGATCGGCGATAAATCCGCTGCTGCCTGAGACATCCACAAAGTTCACAGAGACGTTTCCAGCTAGTAATTAATCCATATGAAGCCATCCTGGTCACCAGTCTTCGTCCGGCTCTCGGCAGCTAACCTAAGATGGCGTCCGGTGTTCTACATTAATTTGTGACCGGAGACCCCAGTGACTGAACCTAAAATAGCGTCCGGTGTTCTACATTAATTTGTGACCGTGTAAACTGAAGACCTACTTCCTGTTGCCCAAGATTGCTCAAAAATGATCAGAAATGATCTTTTTTATCATAATTATTATTTATAAAGCCTTTAAAACAACCAGAGCTGCAACAAAGTGATGTACACATGAAATTAAGAACATTTAAACACAAAAAAAAAAAATTATATATATTTTTTTTAATACAGTAATTTCATATTTTTATTAAATATGATATGTTCGTAGGTCCCGTGGTTCGCAGGTCGATGGGGTCGTAGGTCGGGGGTTACCTGTACATTGTTATGCTACGTTCAGACCAAACGTATCTCGAGCAGCCGAAGCAGCCACTTTACGACCACTGCAGGTCTCTCTTCACACCACCTTGGGCCTCTCCTCACGTTGCCACACCAACTTGGACTTCTCCTTACAGCACCTTGGTATTTTAAATTTATCCTCTTCCAACCTGAAGGCTTTGTCATACTCCTTTTTATAGGATGGATTCAGATTCATGAACATGTAACACAGTCCCTTTAAAGCTGCACTATGTAACTTTGTAATGTAGTCTGTAACTTTTCAAACAATATATTTTTAACATATTTCTTCACTCTGTCACTATCTACTGACAGACTGATGTTAGACAAAGTAATCTCTGAAAAAAACTATAGTCCCCTTGCTTCTCTATCAGCATTTATAAAAACACTAAAAACACAGAGTGACCCGGACAATGACCAGCCAATAAAAACAGAGTTGTTTGTCACGCCCCAACCCACGCCCCCGCCTGTCCCAGCCTCAGCGCCGCGCACATTCTCATTCAAAGGATTGCAAAGCGATGCAGGACTGATTTGTATGTGACACAAATGTATTAAATATCCCTTCTTCATCCCAGAGCTGGACTTTTATTTTGTTTTTTTGCCAAAAGTCAAGTGATCGCTTCATCCTTCACTCACAGGAATGAGGAAATTGATTTGTCACGACTCACGAGCGAATTAATTCATGTCCAAAGTGGCTAGTGAAGCTCTGCTGATTTCAGGGTGTTTTTGTGTTGTTGGACGAGTGATTCATGTTTTTATTATATTTTTTAGAACGTTATATTAACATATAATCACAGAACTTCGCAGCGTCTGCCATAGGACATGTAGTGGGGGCGGAACATTCCAGACATACCAGACATCGACTGACAGACATGAGGAAGTCACGAGCAAATTAAATCATGTCCAACGTTGCTGCGTGAAGCTCTGCTGATTTCTGCTGGTTTTTGTGTTGTTGGACAAGTGCTCCATGGTTTTATTATATTTTTAAAACGTTTTATTAACATATAATCACAGAATATTGAAGTGCTCCGAGCGGACACACAGCAGGGGGCGGAGCTGCAGAACTCAAGTTCAACAGAGAACGGACTGTGGCTCCTCCTCAGAGTCATATATGGCTCTGAGGGGGAGGGAGCAGAATGCTTTTACCTGATGAAAATATTTCTAAGTCCCAGCGTCCTGCAGAAATTACATAGTGAACCTTTAACTTCACATGTTAATTGTTTGTGTCTCTTTCAACAGACAACACCTGCTGCGCCTGACCTCATGGACAGACCTGTGTCCTCTCCTCCTTCCTCCTGCAGCTCCTCTCCTTCCATCACCTGTGCGTCAACACCTTGTGCCTAACAGTGAGTTGAACTTGTTTTCTGTCTGTGTTTTATGTTTTTATTGCAGGTCATGACCGTGCTTTAACTTCACATGTTAATTGTTTGTGTTTCTTTCAACAGACAACACCTGCTGCGCCTGACCTCATGGACAGACCTGTGTCCTCTCCTCCTGCCTCCTGCAGCTCCTTTCCTTCCATCACCTGTGCGTCAACACCTTGTGCCTAACAGTGAGTTGAACTTGTTTTCTGTCTGTGTTTTATGTTTTTATTGCAGGTCATGACCGTGCTTTAACTTCACATGTTAATTGTTTGTGTTTCTTTCAACAGACAACACCTGTTGCGCCTGACCTCATGGACAGACCTGTGTCCTCTCCTCCTGCAGCTCCTTTCCTTCCATCACCTGTGCGTCAACACCTTGTGCCTAACAGTGAGTTGAACTTGTTTTCTGTCTGTGTTTTATGTTTTTATTGCAGGTCATGACCGTGCTTTAACTTCACATGTTAATTGTTTGTGTTTCTTTCAACAGACAACACCTGCTGCGCCTGACCTCATGGACAGACCTGTGTCCTCTCCTCCTGCCTCCTGCAGCTCCTCTCCTTCCATCACCTGTGCGTCAACACCTTGTGCCTAACAGTGAGTTGAACTTGTTTTCTGTCTGTGTTTTATGTTTTTATTGCAGGTCATGACCCTGCTTTAACTTCACATGTTCATGTTTGTGTCTCTTTCAACAGACTACACCTGTTGCACCTGACTTCATGGACAGACCTGTGTCCTCTCCTCCTGCCTCTTGCAGCTCCTCTCCTTCCATCACCTGTGCGTCAACACCTTGTGCCTAACAGTGAGTTGAACTTGTTTTCTGTTGTGTGTTTTATGTTTTTATTGCAGGTCATGACCGTGCTTTAACTTCACATGTTAATTGTTTGTGTTTCTTTCAACAGACAACACCTGCTGCGCCTGACCTCATGGACAGACCTGTGTCCTCTGCTCTCTCCTCACCATCCTACTACCTCCTGCTGCTCCTCTCCATTCATTACCTGTACATCAACACCTTGTGCCTAACCCTGACATGTATCCACATCAATGACTGCTGATAAAACAGGAAAACACACCTGTCCTGATGGACAGACCTGCTCTCATCAGGACCACACACCTGACCTGAACTCACATCTGGACTCCCATGTACCCATCATCCATGGTTGAATCATTGCTCAATGGCTAAGCAGTTCCATCTGATCCATGTTTGAACATGAGAACCACCTAATAAGCCTGTCTACCTCCACTTCAATCAAAGTAAGGGAATTTTCTTTTCTATGCTGTCTTTGAGTGCACACCTAATTCTCCAGCTCCCCGGGCGCTTTCTATGGCTGCTCACTGCACCACCTGGTGGTGGTTGGGTTGAATGCAGAGACGAATTTCGTCTGTGTATGGGAAACATACACAGATGACAGAAAAGGACATTATTATTATTATTATTATTTTTGTGCTGCTTCTAGCTTTTTAAAGTTCCTGGACTGTACACTAAGGCACTGGTTTTTCATACATGATGGTTGCAACATGTTTCTGATGGATGTCAATTGCTCCTGATGATGTGATTTGATAATGATAGTTGAAAACTGTTTATGATGGATGTCAATTGCTCCTGATGGTTGAGAACTGTTTATGATGGATGTGCTTTGCTAATGATGGTTGAGAACTGTTTCTGAAACAACACTGAAGTTGTCTATATGTGAACACATGTTGGATCACCAGATTTCTCGCTCCATGTTTTAAAAGGAGGATTAGCTGAAAGTATTTTGTTAGATCACCAGATTTCTCGCTCCATGTTTTAAAGGAGGATTATCTGAATGTATTTATATCAGATCACCAGATTACTCGCTCCTTGTTTTTGAAAGCGGGTTAGTTTTACTAGAACTTCATACTGAATATGTGACCCATCACATCATCAAACAGGAGTTAAAGTCAAATTTGGTCAAAATGACCTACAAGCAAACATATATTACTGACTTTTAGAAATACATTTTCATACTTAGATCATCCTGCCAAATGCATTGTATTGTCTTAATAATCATGAAAATGGTTTGATATTTGGTGTGAAGATTTTATTTCAGATATTTAATTTAAACCATTTGATAAGTTATTCATTCATCTTATTTTAAAAAATTGGAATTGTTGGCCAACATTTTAACCATTTACTATCTAAATTTACACATACCACTTTGAAATATAAACCTATTTGATGTGATGGGTCACAAATTTATTATTCAGCTTCTTTTGTTGGATTTGATTTAAGAATTGTGGACATTTGTTAATAAAACTTGAAAGATTTCATTTGTGCAATGGAGATTTATTTAGCCAACTTAATTTCTCATTACAATGAAAGTATTTTACTTGTATTTGAAAGCTAAAAATCATGGCAAAACACATTTAAATTGATTTATGTTCAAGCTGGACTTTTAAGTTTAAAGAAAGGGACAATGTAGTTTGGAATAGTTCGCATTTTTGGTTTGGAAAAACTTAAAACATTTAAGTTTACTTTACATAAAATTAAGTCAGAATGATGTGAATTTATAATTTAGAAGAAACTGTGTTTTGAGTAAGTTTGACTTAATTCATCAAATTAAATAAACTTATAAAATTAAGTTGGAAAAACTTAAATGAATTACTTGTTACCAATTGAAGTGATTGGTTTGGGTTGGAATGACTTAAAACATTTGAGTTTACTTTACATAAAATTAAGTCAGAATGAAGTGAATTTATAGTTTAGAAGAAACTATGTGTTTTGAGTTAGTATGACTTAATTCATCAAATAAAATAAACTTAAAAAATTAAGTTGGAAAAACTTAAATGAATTACTTGTTACCAATTGAAGTGATTGGTTTGGGTTGGAATGACTTAAAACATTTGAGTTTACTTTACATAAAATTAAGTCAGAATGAAGTGAATTTATAGTTTAGAAGAAACTATGTGTTTTGAGTTAGTATGACTTAATTCATCAAATAAAA
>JBBPBX010003933.1:31140-42542 GCA_038048925.1 Garcialebias charrua
GCAGCCTCCAACAGGAACAGAGTCGCCTTCAAGTCGCATAAAAACCTGCACCGTTTCTAATTATAACATTTTACATAAACGCTCCAATTATACAACTGAAATAATAGTACGTATGCAGCAATGTAATGTCAAACAGGTTCATTTTTAAATATTAAACACACAACAAGAAAAAAAAAACAATTTATTTCATTCATTTTTTTTTTTCTGAAGGAACGGTGATAGATGTTGATGAAATAAGATCCGTTAGTTTGTGCAGCAAATACTGTATGTGTGTTGAATCATGACTAAATAATTAATAACGTGAGATTTTAAAGTGGAACAAACAGTTTCGTAGAGGTTCATTGTCTGCAAAGCGGTTCGTGCTTCACGAAAAAGACAATAAGTCTGACAAAAAAACACAAATCTGATGAGTGCATGGAGTCAGAGCAGACTGAACGAACTTGAAGTGTGTGTGTCGCGTCAGAGCAGCTCCTGCTATTTGAGCCACAGCAGCAGTTGTCTGTGTCTTTCCAGGGTCACATCTCATGTGTGGAGCCACCACTGGTGCAAACACACACTTTCTTCACAGGAGATTTAAAATTTAAGTCCATGCCGAGTCATTTTCTGCTCCTCTGTTAGTTTTACACAAAACATTTTGTCTGTTTATACAGATATTTTGCAATAAAATGCACGCAGCAAATAGAAATGCATTATAAATGATTATAAACGTGGTGAGTGAAACTAATGTATTCAAATGCACTTTGAAGATGAACAATTTACTGAGAAGAACGTGACAGAATGGAGAAAAGACCATGAAATGCTCATGAACAGAGGCGATGAAGGTAAAAGTTGGTTGTGGACTTCATCTCTGCTTCTCTCATCTTTCAAAGCAGCTGAGAGAAGCTGAAACAGAAGACAGAGCTGGAAGAAAAGAGAGACGCAGACCATGAGAGACGTTCATGAATTTTATTACATAAAAAATAAATAAAAAGATGGAACTCCAATGAAAATTGAAACTTGATTTTAATAGGGGAAGTGTGTGTGTGTGTGTGTGTTTGTGTCTAACAACTGCATTTAGAAGCTCCTCGAGTGAGCAGAGTTGATGAAATGAAAATGGTTTGAGTGTTTTAAAGCTGAACTCCATTCAGACTTTGAGAAGAAACGCTGTAACAAAAGAAATTCAATGCTGCTCCCCGAATACTGAGATGAAACCAAAACAATTCAGAAATTGATTAAAAAATAACACACATCAGCAGATTGGGTTATAATTTTTTTAACATATGATGGGAACAATCAGATGTTTTTAGTTGTATCTACTGGAGCAGAGAACATCTCTTGAACTTCCTCAGATCTTATTTATTCGTTTATATTTGACTCACAAATTGACGGTTGCTTGCAACTTTGTTCACTCCTCACCAGAATACTGTACCTGCGTGACCAAAGCACCCCCACACCTCTGACCCACACTCATCCTTCAGCACACATCATATCATGAGAACACAGCCAAGGAGAACAAAGTGCTTTGAGGAATAACGACAACTTGCTTCAAAATGTTGATTTTTAAAATATAATTCTCAGCTGATTATGAGTTTATTTACAACAGAATGGCTGGCAATACGCCTTTTCAGACCGCAACACGTTTCCTGCAGCCTGAAGGAAGCATCAACAGCCAGTAAAAGGTTGACAAATTCTTTTATGTATAAAAAGTCCTGCAGCGATTTCAGAACGTGTCACAAGTGACCTCTGACCTCTAAGAGGAAAACATTTCCTTTTGATGTCGCTTTTGTCCACAAGACATCTTTGAATATATACCGTATTTTCCGGTGTATAAGTCGCACCTTTTTATGGTTTTTTTTCATGGCCTGCGACCTATACACCGGTGCGACCTATATATGGCTTGTTATCACTTACGGCGAAACAAATTTTTAAATCCAGCTCATTTCACAATTACGTTCATTTATTAAGGAAAAGTTCAGCTCAGACACATATTTGCTATAATTTTTAATCAAACAAATAATTGTTTTTAAGTGTTAATTGTGTTTATTGGTTAGTGTGTACTTATGTTTTTATTTTATTCTATTTTTACTTCTTTTTATTGCACCTTTATGCCAAAGCAAGTTCCTAGTCAGTGAATTTTATTCTTTGACAATGGCAATAATAAACTGATTCTGATTCTGATTAATCTTCTTAAAAGCCTTGCTGTGCGCTCCTGTGGCAGACATTTGCAGCAGAGCTAAACGCCGTTGTGACCTATCTAGGGATTTTTCCAATCTATTGGTGATAATTGGACAATGCGACCTATACACCAGAAAATACGGTACATGTATTCTCCGTTTTGGTTTCCATACTTGATTACGTCATAAACAAAGTTTTGAACAGTTCACAAACACAGAGGTGATCAAACTTATTGTGGGTTTGAAAGGAGAACAGGAGGGAAACCTCTTTATGTTCAAGAAACCATAGTGCTTAAAAGTTGAAGAGCTCATTTCAGGCCGGGATGAGTTTCTACATCAGCTGCGGGTCTTGTGAAGTGTGCAGGTGTGAGGTTGTTTCTGTGCGTCCTGAAGCATCCAGATGTTTTGTGATGGCGAGCAGCAGCACTCATATCTCTGTTCCATCTCCTGGCCCTCTGCTCATATAAACATCCCCGGTCCGTGGGCCTCTGAAGTCTCTGCCCTTGTGTTTACAGCGAGAAGTCGGGCGAATACGTGAACTTTGGGACAAAGAGAACAAGGACGAACAATAGAAGCTGAAGCGAACTACCTGAAGGAGTTCCAGAGAAATTCATGATTAGCATTTTATTCAAACATTTAAAAACTTTTAGAGTTCTTACTTATTATTGTATCGTTAGTGGCAACCAGATCTTTTAACTTTTAGCCTGTTGGAATACATAAAGACGTTACTGTATTTTCTGGAATATAGGTCGCACCTGAATAGGTCGCACCCACGTCAAAATGTGGACCGTGTTTAGCTCTGCTGCAAATGTCTGCCACAGGAGCGCACAGCAAGGCTTTAAAGAAGATTAACACTTAAAAACAATTAATTGTTTGATAAAAATTACAGCAAATATGTGTCTGAGCTGAACTTTTCTTTAATAAATGAATACTTTTAGCAGGATAAACACCTAAAAAAAATATTTGTTAGCTGACATTATTGTAAGAGTGTGTCTCAGTTAAATTTTTGTTAACAAATGATTACAAATCAGCTTATTTTATAAAAAGCCATAAATAGGTCGCACCTGAATATAAGTCGCCGGGCATGCAAAAAATGATAAAAAGCCGCAACCTATATTCTGGAAAATACGGTATTGATAATTTTGTCCAAACAATGTGAATAAGGAATCTGCTGAACCCTTGAAAGACCTGTGTCAAACCCAAACGAGTAGTTTACAAGAGGCTAAAATGGTCATTGCAATGAAGCAAATGAGATGTAGCATTCACTTTTTAAAAAAAAATAGAGATTTGTCCGAAAATAATCTTAGCAAAAAAAAAAAAAAGATCACACACGTTTCCAATCAAACCCAAACCCCGTGCAATGAAACATCAAAGAGTATACTGTGAGCATGCTCCCCACTCCTTTTGTAAACTGCCCTGTTTTCAGCTCTGGAAAGAAGAAAAATCCCCTGCACATCAAAGAGCGAGACAGAGAAAGTCATTTAGCCTTATCTTAATTGAGCTGCAATTTTAATAATGATCTTACACTTTGGGACCAAGGAGGAGAGGAGGAGCCTGAGGAGGGAGGCAGCTTCCTTGCGTTCTCCTGCTCCACAGTCTAATCTCACTTCCAGACATGTCATTGGCCAGTGATTTATGATGACCTAATGTTTTGTTTACCTCACGTTCATAACAGGCAGGCGAACTGCATGGGCCATGCAGTGGAGGCAAACATGAAACTGCTCGACCACATTCCCAAAGTAGTTCACAGAAATAAACAGCTCTGTGTGTGATTCACCTGGCACTGCACCTCCTTCAAATGAACAGCTGGTGCTTACAGCCCCGCAGAAAGTCTGTGTGTTTCACTGCTTGTTATCATGCTGCCATTATGTGGAAGCTCTTCACTCGATTTGAGCTCTTAAGAGTCACTCGGCCATCAGGGAACACGCAGGTTCTGACAGTAAAGTCAAGGGTCTGGATTCAGCTTCTGTTGGTGGTTTTTAGTTGTTTAGTACATCCGTTGAGGTGGATTTAAACAGCAGATGTTGCATAGACAGCCGCTTTATGAAATGCTTAGGTTTATTAATGAGATTTATGTCACCAGTATCTTATTTCCATTTACATAATGCATGGGCTTCCTCCACAAGCGTCATCCTGTACATCTGATCACATCATCAGGAAAAAGCAACTTGAATGTTTTTGGGTTTATGTATGTAAAAAAAACAACAAAACAAATATTTTTTAGGGTGTTGCATGTTAACAGGCAATAAAACCAGTGAGACCAGGGGCTGCATCTTTATCAGCTTCAAGGGTTTCACCTTTCTGATGCGGGTAGTAAAAACGCTAATGGCTTCCTGTGCTTCTTCTTGCAACAGATTGTTGGAGGCTTACTTAAAAATATTTCCAGATACCGGTAATTATTTTAAACACATCAGCTCATGCTGCCTTATGATTAAACATAATTAAAATGCACAACAATGTAGGTTACATGTTGTGAAGGAAATAAAAAAACTAGTCTGCATCCTTTCTACATTTTGATTATGAACATTAATAATAACAAACAGTAGAACATTCAGTGCACTAAATCCAAATTCTGTAGTCCCTGAAAACTTCAGTTAATTCTGCTCATTAACTTTGCAGTCATAGAGCTAACCTGGTCTGAAACTATTTCTGATGGTTTGTTTTAGTTAGATAAGCTGAAATTGCTGGATATAATAATTATGGATATGTTTGCCAGTTGTTATGAATTAAAATACGACATTTATGATAAAACGTGGGTTTCGCTTAGATGGCTGCAATTTACTTCACAGATTTGGGAGAATTGCCAAGTGAACCATCTAGTTGAGTCATTTTCACTGTTTGTGCATAAATACACTGAAATAACTTATAAACTTGGGGGGTGGGGGGTGGCGGTGGCAACAAGTTGAAATACTTTATCAGAATGTAAAAGGAAAAATTAATAAAAAATGGCTTCTATTATCAGACTTATATTTAGAAGGAGCCCTCTTACGATCATCAGAACAAAATCTGTAAATTAAGAACTTGTTAGGAATGCTTTTTATATTATTTTTATTTTACAGGAGCGAACATATTTAAAACAACTTGTATATTTAGCTTTTATTTGATATTTTTAGGGTGTTTTTAGAGCTTGCAGCACAAGCAGCAATCATCTCATACAAAGATACTTGGTACAAAGTTGCACAACTGTGCTGTCTTACAAACACACACTGATGAGAGCATTGTGCTTATGTTTGGTTCTGAAAGATTCTTCAACGTTTGGCCTGAAAATAATAATTAGAACATTTTGGTATCTCAGTATTTTGACCAAAATTCCATGTCAATAAACACCATGAATGTAGAACAACAACAAAATAGCATTAAACTTTATCATTTCTACGGTAATTCAGCAAGCGTGCAGGCTTCTATTTGGTAACGTGGTGGTTTTTGTTGTTGTTCAAAGACAGTTCCTTCTCACAAAAGGAAAAAAAAATAAAAATAAAAAAGAAAGGGAATGCAGACTCCTCGCCAGGTTTTGATGCAAACCCTAAAGCTGATTGTAAATTAATGTGCTAGTCTTTCAAAAATGTTTACTTAATAAAGGTTCATGAAAAACAATCATAAAGTAGATGCAAGTTAATAAAGTTGTTTTAACAACGTATTTAACAATTAAAATTGAAAGTGATCAACATTTTTTTTAAAAACAACACAAGGAATTAACAGTGAATTAGTTTTAAGTGGTTCCGAAATCTGTTCTCATTATTGCAGTTCTTCACTAGCTCCTCCCCTCAGCCATAATTCAAATCAGTTCAATTCAATTTATTTTTATAGCACCAAGTCACAACAGAAGTCATCTCAGGGCACTGAACAGAAACATCCATGCACATAAAAAGTAAGTTAATACCATTATTTATCTGAGGAGCAGACTGCTTTGTGTTTAACTCCATCACAGAACTCTCATCTTGAGCAAGCATGAAGGCGACAGTGGAAAGAAAAAAACATGAGGAAGAAACCGTTAGCAGAACCAGGCTCAGGACAAACGGGCATCTGCTTTGACCAGCTGGGTTTGAGAGGAACAGATACACAATGGCAGATCAAGAATCACATGTCATGTTAAGATAGAAATTGTATCATATGAAAAGTATTTAATTTTAACAATTCATTTAAGGAAATTAGGTCAATTTTTCCTCTAGTAGTCTAAGTCTATAGCAGCATAACAAGCCAACACTAACTATAGGATTTATCAAAAAGGAAAGTCTTGAGCCCAGTCTTAAAACTGGGCCATGTGTCAGACTCATGGATAGAAACTGGAAGTTGGTTCCACAAGAGAGGAGCCTGACAANCAGAACCAGGCTCAGGACAAACGGGCATCTGCTTTGACCAGCTGGGTTTGAGAGGAACAGATACACAATGGCAGATCAAGAATCACATGTCATGTTAAGATAGAAATTGTATCATATGAAAAGTATTTAATTTTAACAATTCATTTAAGGAAATTAGGTCAATTTTTCCTCTAGTAGTCTAAGTCTATAGCAGCATAACAAGCCAACACTAACTATAGGATTTATCAAAAAGGAAAGTCTTGAGCCCAGTCTTAAAACTGGACCATGTGTCAGCCTCATGGACAGAAACTAGAAGTTGCTTCCACAAGAGAGGAGCCTGAGAACTGAAAGATCTTCCTCCCATTCTGCTCTTGGAAACTCTAGGAACTGCAAGTAAACCTGCAGGCTGACAGCCAAGTGCTTGGTTAGGAAAATATGGGACCACAAGATCTGTCATATAAGATGGAGCTAGGTTGTTGAGGGCTTTGTAGGTTAGAAGTAAGATTTTGAATTCATTTCTGGATGTTTTATGAATTTACAAAGTTATACAAGTTATAATTTGTATATGCTGGTGAAGATTCTCAGTCGTCCAGGACATGATGAAATCAAAAAAGGCGTTCAATACAGAACAACTGGACTTTATTTGTACAAATACAAATTTTGCAAATAAAGTCCAGTTATTCTGTATTGAACGCCTTTTTTTGATATAATTTATATAGTTAAGTTAAAAGATTTAACATGAGGTACAACCACCAAAGAGGACCTGAATCAAGAAAATCTGCCATTACTATACATTATTTTATAATTTGTGAAAAGTGCTCTTTAAATACCCAATAAAAAAAAAAAACTAATTTAATTATTATATCAATTGCTAGTCCTGGGAAAATGTGTCACTGAGCGTCTCACAGGCTTGAAAAGCTGCATTTTGATGTATTTCAGTTGGATGTATTATGTGACCCTCAGGGGTCACGCGTACAACTCATTGTGATGGAGATGTCGCTTGTGAAAATACTGTTCGTCTTCCAGTCTGGCCATTGAAAATTCACTTTGAAAATCCCATCAGATAGGAATTTCCTCCTTCTGCAGACGATTGCCACATTCTTATCTTATCAGCAGCAACAATCTTGCATTGCGTCGTGCCCAAACAGGGAGAAGCAGATTTTTTAATGAAAGGGGCGCTCCAGCTCCGAACTCCTACATGAATAGTGCACAAGCTGTAACGAAGCTGCATGCACGCACCTTGTTCAGCCATTGATTTTGTTGGAGTCTTCACTTCACTTCACAAAGTAGAAAACAGTCAAACCGGCTTGCTCTTAATATCCCCTGAACTTCCACTTTGTATTCGTTGCTTTCCTCTGGCATGGTAACATGCGTTTTAAGGTCAGTGAAGCAAAGTGTGAGCTGTGTCTGCACAGGAAGTACAAGCAAATCAGTAGTGTTGTCCATTAATGACAGCTCTGCTGCCGTCAGAGCCAAGAACAATGGCCGCAGACTCCCCCCTGGCACTGGGAAAATCTTAGTCAGTCTGTAATCTTGCTTGCACTGACAGAGGAGGTAAAGCTAACAGGAAAATAAAAGAAAGTAATCTAAAAAATGCATTTAACTGGACACATGTGGGCACAGTCTTTACAAATGAACTCAGCTTGAAGTGCTCACATTCCAAGATGTCTCATCTGTAGGTCAAAGGTTAAGTTTATATGAGTCACATGTACATTTTATTGTTGGACATCTTTTCAGGGATTACCTCTAAAAAGTGCGTGGAAAGTGAACACTATAAAAGTCTATTTTGTGAATAAATATCAAGCGATTTCCAGCTCTAATAACATCCATGCAGCGTAAATGAGCATAAGTTGCTGTTTATAAGGAGGTGGCATAGCCTGCTGTAATCCCCATTTACGACCTTTTTATGTGACTGTCCTCTACTGAACATCAGTCAAACATACACATTCCTGTCATGGATTGCTTTACACAGCAGGAAACTTAACCCCGGTCACCCAAATGCAAAGTAAAGGCTAGATACCCTCTAAAAACAAACAAAGCCTTGACTTGTTAATGCACTGCTAGGACATACATTATTCTGCAGGGAGTTTCTTTCACGCCAAAATAAATATAGTCTACTCTCGTATTGCACATACAGGGATTAAAATGGTATCAATTAAGTATAATGCCCCCCCTGGAGTTGCTGTAATAATGAAAGATCCAATTGCTTCTGTACAAAAATATGCTCAGCCTTCCAGGTTTTCCAAAAAGAGGACTACAGTACGTGGGCCAAAAAAAGGCTAGAAAAGACTTGAGTGGAAAATATGGAAACTCAAAGCCCTCCATGCCACACTGATACACACAGATATGAGCCATCTGTCCTGGACAGGACACCCTGAGTGCGCACCCCCCAGCACAGTCTCACTCACTGAAGGGGAAGAAAATCCTTGAGGATGACATCAACACAGCTAAAGGGACACCATTTATCACTGACCACTGCTCATGGAGACATTCATAACATCCTGACAGGAAAATCTTGTGGAAAATAATCACTCGGGCTTTGATAACAACTTGGCTCCTTCTTTGGCTCATACTTGTGTTCTGATTTTTTTTTCCCCTTCATTTTTAATGAGATTTTTTTTTATCGAGTTCTTTTTTATCGTGCATTGAATGTGCAACTTTATGTGATTTTAGTTTTTTAAATTAATGCCCATTAGCTCCTTTAAACCAAAGGGTGGCGTGGCAAATGTATCTTTTAATGAGGTTTTGCAGTTACCATGGCAATATTGTTTTTGCTCTGGATTGGTCATTGTAAAAAAATAAAAATAATAATAGAGCTTTAAAATGGAATTTATTCATACAGTATGCAAACAGTGTTAATCGGTGTGATAGAAATGATAACAAAACGAGTAGCTCTCTGCCATTTCCATTTCACAGTCTTCCGTGACTATTTGCAAAAGACTCTCACTAGTTTCCTTTTTGTGCTGAGGTGAGAGCTGGAGCATTTGTCATGTGCCAGAGGAGCATGGACTTCAGCCAAGCCTGTCAGTGTGTCTTCCTATTTTGACACTCTAAAGCACCTGCCCTCACTGAAGCATGGCAGGGAGCATAGAAAGAACAATAGAAAAAGGGCCTCTTTCCAGCCACTCCTTACAGACTGATCCAACTCTGACTGCCCGTCACTCAAACCCATTAAAGGTCAGCGTAGCTTACCACTCTCCAGCCCCCAGGAGGATGCGTCCTAATGGACCCTGCCAGTTGAACATTCACTTTTCCCTCCCCAGAGTTTCTCCTTTAACTATCGCAGGTCATAATAGGGGGATATCCCAAAAGGAAATGCCTGAGGTCTGAAGGAGGTGCCTGTGCTCTCTATCTTCCCCCCATTACATTTGGCATTGTCCTGGGTGTTATCACTCTTATGTAATGGAGTGCCGGGTGTTGATAACAGGATGCCAGAAGAAATCACTTTGCCTTGTTACTGCACAATTCATAAATTATTTTTGTGACCGAGTATATAACTGATGGTTTAGATCTACGATAATATGAGAAGAACTGAACTTGTTATCAGTAAAGGTGTTGATTGGATAAAAAAAAAAAATACACAGTTAAAGTCAATTGAAGCTTTAATAAAAGAGACAAAACAATAAAGGCACCTAATCAGATCACACTGAACAGTGATGTCGTTTTCAAAGACGTTTGAATGCATATACATGAAGCATTTGGCTTCATGTACATTGTAATTTAAAGAGCAAACTTGAGATTAAGGTAAAAAAAATAATCTGAAGATATTTTATGGTTATGATGCACTAATTTAAAGCCTCAAACAACAGCTGGCAGTAACCTCTTAATGCGTAAATCTGTTAAACCTGTTTATTATAATGGTAAATGGTAAATGGACTGTAGCACCTTTAATCAATACATCATATTTTCCGGAATAGAGGTCTCGGCTTTTTGCCTAATTTGCATGCCCTGCGACCTATAGAGAGGTGAGACCTATTTATGGATTTCCCCCCATATTTTTAGACAAATTTTTGGCTCAGATATGACCGTTTTTTCATTTTGGCAGAAAATGGTGCAGTACCACTTTTGGGGACACTTCCAGAGAGTCCACTGACCGTTTCCAGCTCATGTGTCCAAAAAAAGCCTCCTCTGCTCGGACTGACTCTGTCGCTGCCCGACCTCCTGGTCTGGAGGTAACTACTGTTAGCTCTGTGTTTGTTAGCTGTGTTTGTTAGCAAGATAAATCAAGAACCACTCAGCGGATTTTTATGAAACTTACAGAATGTAATCACTGCATGGACATTTACAAGTGACTAGCTTGATGAGATGTTTGAGATAAAAAAAAACACAATCTTTTATTAGAGGTTAGCTACCGTAAACAGATACCTACTATTTAGATAAATGGCTCATAAACCACTCGGCGGATATTTTTTCTGCTCACAGAGTGTAATTATATGGCTTTAATTTACAAACTGTTGCCCTGTATTAAACATTTGAGATAAAATTCAATTTGTTATTTGTGTTTTGAGAGACGGACTCGTCTCGGTTAGCATTCGTTTTATTTCCGTTTATAATGTCATAAATAGCTCAGAAACCACTCGGCAGATATTTTTTCTGCTCACAGAGTGTAATTATATGGCTTTAAGTTACAAACTGTTGCCCTGGATGAAACATTTGAGATAAAATTCCATTTTTTATTCGTTTTTTAGAGACGGACTCGTCTCGGTTAGCATTCGTTTT
The DNA here is from genome assembly GCA_038048925.1 of Garcialebias charrua. Classification (NCBI taxonomy): domain Eukaryota; kingdom Metazoa; phylum Chordata; class Actinopteri; order Cyprinodontiformes; family Rivulidae; genus Garcialebias; species Garcialebias charrua. The sequence goes on from JBBPBX010003933.1 coordinate 42,311, forward strand.
ATTTCCGTTTATAATGTTATAAGTAGCTCAGAAACCACTCGGCGGATATTTTTTCTGCTCACAGAGTGTAATTATATGGCTTTAAATTACAAAATGTTGCCCTGGATGAAACATTTGAGATAAAATTCTATTTTTTATTTGTTTTTTTAGAGACGGAATTGTCTCGTGTTAGCTTCCGTTTTATTTCCGTGTATATTTTAGCAAATAGCTAATAAACCACTTGGCTAATAAA
>JBBPBX010003933.1:62699-79537 GCA_038048925.1 Garcialebias charrua
AGTTCATGGGATGTTAGGAGACAAGAGATGTCTCCAAATGTCTCGACACTCAGGTCCAAGTTTTGGAAATGGTGTCAGGAAGTTAAAATATTGTTCACTATTGACCCATTACATGGTTGACTAGACAGTATTTTAACTAGCGTTGATGATAAACTGGAGTTGAAATGATCAGATGTTCCTTTGTTAGTTCTAATGCTCCTGTTTCTGTCAGACAACTTTTACTTAAATGTGTTTACTGCAGTTAAAATGACACATTGGTATTGTTTTGTGTTAAAAACTTTCAAAGGTAAAATAATTCTTATTTTGCTTAATGACATTTAACTCTGCAGGTCATCCCTGAAATTCTGACGCACAAAATCATAAGTCCAAGTGTGAACTGTGTCACAGAGTAAACACAATAAAAACATGTATTATATGCAACATTGTTCATTAAAATGACTCAACACTAGAAAATATAATAGTAGGCACACTTAATGATACTGTAGACAATTGCATTAAGTAATACATTCAGCAAGTACTTTTACTTTAATACTTCAAGTATTTTTAATAGCAAGTACTTATTCACTTTTACTTAAGTAAAAACATTAATATGGTACTTCTACTTTTACTAGAGTACATTTTTGACTGTTTATTTGTACTTTTACTTAAGTACTTTCTTCACCACTGCTTAAACCCAAGAATCTATTAAAATTAACAAACAAAACATGATGCATGTTTCTGAACTAAAACGAATGGATAAAAAAAGGTCAGGAGGAGAATGTACCAACTCTAACCACGAAGGCTGCAGCCAACTTTCAAACCCAGTTGCTGCAAGACTAATGTGCTAACAAACTGCACCAGCATGAAGTAATTTCAATTTGCATCATGTTCCATAAATACAGAAATTAAGACTGGTTCACTTCTCACTTCTCGAGAGCTTTTATTTTCCCGGTTTCAACAAACTAAATTTCCAATGTATTTTAGATTTTTCATCCCATCTTGATAACGTTTTTGTGTTTTGACTTAACATCAAATAACTTAAGTAATTAGGAACTACTAATTATTTCTGCTTTTGTGACACTGCATTCAAAGGAAATATTTAAAAGAAGAATCGGCACCTGTAATGAAGCTGGAATGTACTTGAACCTCTCAGTAACGGGTCACGTCAGTGGCCGTTTCCTCAGAACTCAAAACCCCAGGAGGCAGCACAGTAGCACTTTTTAGCAAAACCTCCAGACCTCCGCTGTTTAGTCAATCAGTGTTGTCTTTATTGTTAATCAGTGTAACTGTAGCTGTGAGCGCACGTGTGTTTGTTTGTACTCTCAGAGTTTGTGTTGCTTGTGGTGTGAGAACACATTGCAGCGTGATGCATTTATCATATTTGTGTGACATGATTCCTAAGTCCTCAGGCTCCAAGTGTCACCAGCATAATAAATATGGGAAATACGGAGCGACTGATATGTCATCAGCTGTTTGACTTCTGTATGTGTACTCAGGCCACATATATCTATTTATCCAAATGTATTTTGATTAGGTGAACACATGTAGAAAGATAAATGCTAAAACGACTCGCTCTCTTGCATAGGATGTATATTTATCTTGGCGCCGTGAAGTACTTTATAATACTGATCCTGCAACGTTTTCAAGTATAAACAGTATTTAGGATTATAGGAAAACATTTAAGGATTATGTAAAAGAGTAATTAGTCTGCAAAGTTGCTGGCTGGGTGGACTGCATGGACACAAATCACACTTGCTGTACTCAACAAGTCCTTTCATCTGGTATTAATTGAGACATTTCATTTAGGTTTTCCCTTTTCAAATGCAGTTTGTCTGTTTTTCTGACAGGTGCTAAAACAAAAAAAAAGCTTTGCATTCTGAGCCCTTCTGCTGTTGTCCCTTCAGTGATTTATTCTTTTTTTAAATCTACATGTTCTATCTTTATTTAAATTCTCACTGACCTTGTGAAAGGTGCTCAAGCAGACCAAATCCCAGCTTTATTCCTCCATAGGAACTCATTTCCTTGTGGCAGTTCTCGGGTTCATGGTAATGTAACCTGAGGAGAGGACAGACGGAGGGCCTACAGGGGATGAAAGTATCCAAAAGCCTGAGAATTAACCCCTTGGGTCAACTGCATTATCCACCTCTATTTATAGTTAAACTTTAATTTTTACTGGGTGGAAAAAGAAAAAGAAAAAAAAAATACAGGATTACAAGGTTCGCAGCACAAGATTTGCAGTTAATTAAATCAATTGTGAAGACAAAAAAATCTACTCTTCTTTCCTCTTGATATTCTGTTCACCCATTGACATCTGAATAAAGTTATAAATTACATTTCACAATTGGATAGGCAAACCAAATAATACAATGCAAAACAAAGCTAAAGACAGAAAGCCCTTTTAAATAGGTTAAATATATATTTTGTGCAAGAGGGCTTTGATATGCCATTTATTTATAATAAATATGGGAAATACGGAGAGACTGATATGTCATCAGCTGTTTGACTTCTGTATGTGTACTCACATTAGTGTTTTTTCTTATATGGTTTTTATATTTTGTGAGAGTTTTGTGAAGTGTCACTGTTGAGTTGTTAACTTATTTGAGTTTTGCTATGATTTTTTATAAATAAAACATGTCTTTACAGTATTTTTATTTTTATTCTATTGTTATGTTTTGCCCCTCATTTATCAGTGGATATGCCCAAGTTATGTAATAAGTTTAAACATAAAGGGCAGAATACTGTTTTGTAGTATTTTAAACTTTGCATTTGTTTTCAAAGCAAATATAGTTTATTGTGGGGTACAATGACACAAAATTCAATACATTTTTATTTAATTATTACATACCGTAATAAAAACACAAAATACTAGAACTAAACAGACTTACATAAAAGGATCTGACAACTGACTGAGCACAAAATGTTTGATGAGACTTGATTAAGGAGAGAATACAGCTGGGGTGATTACAGATATACAACAGATGTGTGTCAGAAGCGTGAGTAACTGAGGGAAAACAATGAAAGCATAAACAAATGCAAATAAATAAAAACAATAAAAACTCTAAAAAAAAAATACAAGCCTGAACGAATCACAAAACTTTGTAAGCTAAGAAAAAAAAAAGTTACATAAATTGATAAAACAAGGCAAAGAGACTGCAAACTGGGAAAACTGGAAACATTGGAAAACTTTTGAGAAAGTTTGCGGTAGATACATTTTTCTATGAGACTGTCCAGCTTTAATCATCTCAAGAAATCATCATTATCTCCTTTGTATAACACAACCTGAAAATAAATAGACTCGTAAAGCATTTGTGTCATCCTTTAAAGAGTTTTGAGAAGAAAACAAACACAAAAACAGTAGCTTTTATTTCATTGTACAGTATATCACAAAAAAATGCTTAATTTGTGATTCCTGACACTTTTCCTGTTGGATCCCAAAACCAGCAACTCTAGAAAGTTGTTGGGCGTTTACCTGCGCTTGGTAATGACCAAGTGATAATTGTCCCAGCAGCATGGTCAACTCTGTACCTCATTATTCTCCATCTTTGGCCTTAACTGCAGTTTGCAGCTGCCTGCCACAGCCATGCTCACCCCTGTGCCCACAGCACAAAGGGAGCCTGTGTGAGGTGTTAACCTACCCCCACCACCCAGCCTTCCACTCCTGCACGACCTGCCTCTCTCTCCCTCCCCCGTTGTGGGTGATGTGCTCCATTTGCTGAATGATGAACTGAGGGGGGACGAGGCAAAAGTTCACACACCTTTCCTGTTCACATGGTGGGGAGGAAGGCTTGACCCCACCGTGCTCGGTCTCAGGGGGCCACCTCCCATGTGTCACTGCTGGTTGCTGACTGTCCTCCTTGTCCTGCAATTTGTCCCTTCACTTTAATCCAGTCCCACAGAACGGTTCTCAACTGTGATGAAGCTACTCCTCCTTGCCAGGGGTTGAGAAGGTGGTGACACGAGCAGCAGAAAGTTAACTGTTTACTTAACGCATCATATATAAAAAAAAACACTACAGGTGGTCCCCGTCTTACGAGCGAGTTCCGTTACTACGACTATCTCGTAAGACGAAAATTCGTATGTCGGAACACGAAACACGTGTCGCTCGTAAGTCCGGATTTTCGGTCGTAAGTGGGAAAATTTATGCTAGCGCTACTACGAACACTCGTTTTTCAACACAAACGTACATACTAGTTCATAAACATGCTCAGAAACTTGTTTACAAACTGTTAGCTGACACACTTTCATCTAAAAACACATACCAGTGCTGTATTTTCTGTATGTTCTGTACAACTTTACTGTTCGTTAGTCAGCTCGTAAGTCCGGAAACTCGTATGTCGATGTGCTCGTAAGTCGGGGACCACCTGTAACGTGTTCTTGTTCTTGACTTTTTATACTTGCACCATTGACTAGTGCTAGCTTAAGATAACTTACCGAAAGCCATATGCGCGCGCGCCATTTGCACCATTGACTGTAGTGATTGCCATTCCCTGCGCTAATTCATTTTTTAACCATTTTTTAATTCACGCCAACTGTAAAACTGATCAACATCTGCACATTTGAAAGTTAAATTAGCGTGCGCCCATCTGTCTGTGTAAGTGACGACAGCAACAAAACAAATGGCAGAGCCACCATGCTACCTGTTGTTTTTCTCTCCACACAATTCAGCTGTCTGTGAAAATAATCAGTCAGTGACAGAGCACAATTTGGCATCCACCCCTCCTCCTCAGCAGCGGCAGCACCCACCCCCCTGACCGCCACACGTTAGTGCTGCCCTCTCATACCCACCACCACCCACCCCTTGTGAACACACTTCTCTTCAGCCCAGAGGAATTCATTTTCTAATTTTCCTTGACTGAGAAAACAATACACACGCCTTAACAATGTTGACATCTCTAATGCCTTAAAAAGCAGTAGTAATGGAGCTTTGATTAGTAGTAAGTGGATACATGCACACTGCAAACACACACACACAGCTGAACTCCTCTGTGCAGGAAACATTGCGGACTACAGAGAGCAACCATGTTGGAGTTTAAATAGTCAAATAAAAAAGAAGCTACATGTTTACAAAATCGTGCACTGAATGAATCAGAGTTTGAATTTTTTTATTTTTAAAGAGTCAGAAGAACTGAAGTGCATAAGTGACCTTAATTGTTAGTCATTGCAGTAAAAAAAGATGAGAAAATTTGTTTTTTTGCTATAACAACTTTAGCTTTATGCAGTTGTTGTAATTTTAAATCCCTGCTCAATTGTTAAAAAAAAAAAAAAAACAGACAAACATTAGAAACGAAATTTATAGATATTCCCAGAAAGTGAAGCAGGAAGTCATATGTATTGTTTTGGAAAATATGAAAATGCAGAAAATCTTACATTAATGTACAGGTAGCCCTCGACTTACGACGGATATCCGTTCCTGCGTGGCGGCGTAAACCAAATTTCAACGTAAGTCAGAATGTACGTACAAACTACACCATATACATGTACAGTACTGTATTACCAAGCACTTAGCCTATCCCAACACAGTACCCTACATAACTATCAAAAAACACATACATTTGGGAGCCATAATGAAGGGAAAAAAGAGTTATGGCCTCCAGGAAGCTGGTGACGCTGTATTCCTCCATCCATCGGCCGTATTCTCTATTAGTTTACGACGTAAAACCGCGTTCACAATACAGTTTTGTTTTGTTTTTTGAATGTCCAGAGGACCAGACTTAGCTTTTTTAGAGAGTACAGTGCAGTATTCCTCCGCCGCTACGTTTACTACGTAAAACCGGAAACTGCGTAACTTGGCTTTTCAAAATAAAATTTCAAAATATTTTATTTATTTATTCATTCATTAATTTTTTTATGGGAGATGCGCCGTAACCACGAAACATCGTAACCCGAGGACTACCCGTAAAAAAAAAAAAAGTGAATTAAATGTAACGTTTTCAAGCCCTTAATTTGACATTGACTTTTAATTCACTTTAGGCACCAACAAGCTACATTTTTATTTTAAGAGAAGAATAAAAAAGAGTATTGTAAAACTACACAGTTTACACAATACAAAATACATTACAAGGTTCAACCATAGGTTCTTTATTGCCATTCGCATCACATATGGTACATGAGGTGGAACTTAATTGTGTACTCAAGGTCCCACCCAAAATAGCAAAAATATAGAGTATAAAAATGAACAGTATAAAAGCATCTCAGCTATACGCTAAACCCTAATAATGTAAAATAATATGGTATATTAAACAGCAGCCTGAACATGAGTCTGTAGTGAGCAGTTGGACATGAATACAGCAGCTTAAAGGCAATTACACCAAAATAAAAACATTTTAGCCTTAAGTTCGTCTTTTTTCTATACAGGCTGTATACTGTATGTGGAGCGTGGCTGCGAAGTCCTGGCTTTAAAACGTGTGACTCTAATGGACTGAAAATCTAATGATTTAGTTTCTCACAAGAAATGTACTAAGTCAGTACAATTTTCCATTCAATTTTTTTATGTAATTTGCCACATTTACTCCTTACCGTAACGTGTGCTGTTGATCGTTATCCATTTTTCAACAATACATTAGGTCGTACACATCAGGCATACAGTTTTAGTCTGATTAGTTTTCAAGTTTTGCCATTCATCTCATTTGTTTTTCCCAGAATCTGGTCGGTAAGGTTCTAGAATCTAGATTATATCTACTGCTGAACATAAGACACAAAATGTAAAATCCAGAAATCAATGACTATTAAAAATGACTTCACTTGTGTTTTAAACAACAACATTTACAAATGCTCTAGGAAGAGTGAACAAATGAGCACAGATTACCTGTATAGAAGCACATGCTCTGAAAATGTGTTTCACCTTTATAAGGTTAAACTCTGGTGGCCTGACAAGTCCCTGTCTAAATACACTCATTAACCAGTTTGTCTCCCTTGAACACCTCTCTCTGGTATAAAAAGCTAATCGTTAGCTAAGTTAACAGAAGCAGCAGCTTTGCTTCCTCAGCTGTGTGATTATAGGATGGTTTTCTACTCGAGACATTTCACACCTCTAAACCTGTTTTCTTTCACTACATGTACCGTGTGAGCGATGCTAACGCTTTAGGCTATTTCAAGCATTGCATCAACTAAAAAGGTGTACTGGTACATCTAATTATTTTATAACAATAAATATTATTTACAATGATGTAATGTGGCAAGAGGACCTGAATATATTGTTATCGGAAGTAAATGGTGGTTAAAAATTGTAATTGTTATGATGGTAATTGAACAATATAGTGAAATGCACGATTACTGTAATATTCATGTATTAAAATGTTAAGTACCAATTTACAATAAGGCTCCCCTTGTAGATGGCTAATAAATAGTTTATAGATGTTATTAATTCTTCTATTAACACTTAATGAATCATTAATAACTGCTTTTTTTTCTTTTCTTTTTTTCTTTCGGCTTTTTCCCTGCGTTAGGGGTCACCAGCGATCTAGTCGCATTAATAACTGCTTATTATGCATTAATTAAGGGTGACAGAGAGACAAAACTGACCAGTTTCTTGCCAAATAGTGAGCCAAATCTGTTCATCTATTTCATCTAAAGTTGTTATAATTAACATTTCAAACTAAGTTAATATATTGTAAGCACAATAAACATTTGTAAACCTATTTCTTTAGCATATATTATGAGTTGTAGCTACTTATAATGCAGTGATAAAGTACAATATTATATACTAAAGAAATAGGTTTACAAATGTTTATTGTGCTTAAAGTAGTAACTTAGTCTGAAATGTTTAATATAACAACTCTAGATAAAAAGTTTAGGTGAACAGATTTGGCAAGAAATTGGTCAGTTTGTCTCTTTCTCACCCTTAATTATGCATAATAAGCAGTTGTTAATGATTTATAAAGTATTTATAGAGGAATTAATACCGCATCTATAAACTATTTATTAGCATCTATAAGAGGAGCCTTATTGTAAAGTGGTACAAAATTGTAATTATTTGAGTTATTTAAGTAATTGCAGTCTGCATTTTAGACACTAGACATCCCCAAATATTACATGTCACTACTTACCGTAATAGTCTAGTTTTTAATTAAATGGTTTTTTCTGATATATTTGCACAAGCATGACACAAGTCACTCAAAAAAAAAAACAACGTTTTGCTCTGTGATATAAGAGCATGTCTGAGATATGACATCCCCCTTGAGTCCAAGATTCCTTGACCTCATTGTGTACCCAGTCATTTATGTGTTACCATAAAATCATCTGTTTTTGGCAAACCAGCCGTTGAGTGAGTTATGCCTGGCTCAACAGCCGCAAAAGGAGCAAGGGATGCAGTCTAATCCTGGAGATGGCTAGTTCCAGGTTACTGGCCCACACACACAAAAATACCTCTTCAATCTTTCCCATGGTTCTTATTCTGGGCAGCAAGCATGGCGTCTACAGATTCCCAGGCTCCTCCTGAAAAATGACACATACTCAGACAAGACTCTTTGGGCAGCCAGCACAAAGCTGCAATTATTAGCAGGGCCTTTTTTTTTTTTTGTTCAAAAGGGAGGCGGGAAAGCTATTTTTAAACAATGCTAAAAGTTTGGATGTCCCTTCACCCCCTGAGTACACCAAAAACCACAGCAGCTTCATACTGGTGGGGTTCAGTAGAGGCTAAAGGTTCGTGGAGGTCCAAGCAGTCAGACAGCACCATGTCATTACAGGCAACGCAACTTTTACTTCGTCTCATGCCGTGTAACTCTCAGCTGCAAACAGAGCAGGAATATTGATGAGTGAGATTGTACTGTTGGCCTGGAGCTACTTGTGACTGCCATCTTTGTTGGTTGGCATGAACGTCAAGTAGCATTCCCAGCTATACTTCCCATACATTCCTACATGTTTTGGAGGGATAACTGCAGTAGGGGCTGTCAAGTACAAGATGCAGATGACATGCTGGGACTGAGAGTAAAACGAGGGCGGTCAAAGCTCCACTCTAGTAGTTCTGAAGAAGTGGGACAAATTCTTATATCCAGGACAAAATAATCTCTGCTCCACAAAACAGGCAAGAATCGTTGTTGCTGCCTCACTCTTGACAAGGAAATCATTTAAAACAAGATTAGCTGGCTTCTCTGATTTGACGTGTCATTCTACACTTATTGTCATGAAATCAGCTGATATTGCACACATGTTAATTGTAAATTTACGGCTGCACACATCTGCTTTTTTTTAAAATTCCACAACAACGATGAAAACCACTCAGTTCTGAGGTTTAAATTCCTTTGAGAATCGTTTGCTGTTTGTACAGTAGGGGGAGTGATGGTGATTTAGCTCAGAGAACAAAGCATCATTACAGGCATCAACTGGATCTCCCTCAGATCTGAAAATGTGTCTATAGGGTCTGTTCATGTCATTTCAATGATTTTTTTTCTTCAAACCAGTTTCAGAAACAAGCCTGGTATGCATCTCCAGTTAAAAGTGATTTCAGAAGTTTGCCCCAAATGTGATTTAACTGTAACTTAACCCAGCTGTTAACCTGTTTAAGGAAAAAATTTCAAGTTTTGTTGCTGCTTTTTGCACCTTAAAGCCCCCTTTATTATCTTCCATGCTTACTTGTCTAGCTGAATACTCTTAAACTTTAACTAAAAACTTTAGCTTTTAGATGCACCGATGCTTATTTACAACCTCACAGTCCAGGACTCCTCAAGTACTCCTCAAATAGACAAATATTTTTTTTTGTCTATTGCTCTCGTGGTCCACTGTTGTCATCACTCTTTGTTAAAAATTCAGATGTCTTTTGTAAATGAGTCCCCGAGGCTCAGTGGGATTAACCTGTATAAATAAAGGTTGAATGAATTAAAAAAGTGCATCAGCTGAGCAAGCTTTTAAAATAAAGCTAACTTTTCCTGCGTCAAGCCTTAACTCGTTGCCAGATCCTTCAGCTGTTTGTACATGTTTCCCTGTAAAACGTTCAGAACAGGTATCAGTTATGGAAATTGCTTTTGCGTGTGCATGTTAGTTATAAACTTGACATGCTGTATTGCTAGACCAAAGGCTCTCTGCCAAACAGCTTGTGAGAATTCCTCTTGCTCCTCAGACTTCTCCAGGCGCCAGCAACCGGTGCTCTGAAAATGACTTAACCAAGGAAAGGCCAGAGCGAATAGAAGAGCAAGGCTATTTTAGGAGTTTGACTAAATATATTTTAGAAGAAAAAAAAAAATCTAGGAAAGAGTGTACAAAGTTCATTGCGGGTTCATAAGTCACAAATAATGCCCTAAGATTGTGGGGGAAAAAAATGCTAAAAGCTGCATGTGACAAATACTAATATGCGTGTTGTTACCTCTTTGCATGCTATGTAATGAATTTTTTTTTAAGTAAGGTTAAACATTTTTTCAGTCAAGGCTCCTTCTGTCTCCTCATTCAATCAGTATTTCCTCATCTCTCCATCTCTCCAAGGGAGGAAGGTCTCAGAGTTTCAGGAATGTTGACTTCTATGTGCTTTGGTCCCTTGGGGGAAGTTGGTAGGGGTCTTGACCCTTCTCCTCCTGTATCCCTGGAGCCTATCAGCTAACTAAGTTAGCATGAGATAACTCTCTCCTCCTGGCCCCACATTGCGCCTCCTCTCCCTTTTTGTTTCCTTCACTCTGGGCTACTATGAGGCAGGAGCTTTATTGGAAGCAATGGAACATCCATCACTCTTCTGTCTACTCTTGGCTTGTGGCAAAATTTGTCTTTAAGTCCGTGTCCTCCTTACTCTGTTACTCCTTCTCTAGACACTGATTAAATCTAATTTACTTATCAGTTACTGAGAGGCACAGATGACTTCCTTTGCATAAAGCTGGAACTTCCTGGTGTAACATTATCCTTTTTTTAAAAGTTTCCAATATTCACAATAGAAAATAATTTGTACTTGCGGTGCAGTTGTGTAAAGTCGTTGAACATATCTAGCAGTTCATTTCCTTGTCCTGTTGCCCAGAGCTCACAGAGCCTCCTTTCTGCTCTGAGCTGGACTTCTGTTTAGTTCTGCATCTTAAGCAGGAAACATGGGAAGCGTTTCACATGTGATCACAGCTAAAAGTCAGTCACTTTTATTGAGCGTTGGGATTTCACTGGGGAAAAAAAGACGTGGCACTGCAGTTCTGCCCTAGAACATTACATCGTGAGCATCTAAAACCTAAAGAATGTTTCTGGTCATCGTAGGAGTTCAGGTGTGTAAGTAGAACATTATTTTCTGAAAATAACAGGATGTTAAAACCACAGCTGACTTAAATTAAAGCAAAAACATTCTTGTTATCATCAGTTTCTATTTGTGATGTTTTTTCTTTAATGTTAACATATCTTAGATTTTACAATTTATTACACTGAGCTTTTTCGCGTTCATACCATATTTTCTGGTGTATAAGTCACTGTTTTTTTGCATAGATTTGTCAGTCCTGTGACTTATATGCTGAAGTGACTTATAGATGTTGTCCCCCCCCCCATATTCATAACGCCATTTTTGATTGATAGCGGCTCCGGCCCTGAAGGATGGACGGCACCGTGCCACCCAGGCGAAATGAAGATGTTTTGACCATTAAATAAACACATAATAAACGCAATGGGTCAGCGGTGATGCATAATGATGAATGTGACTTATATGCCGAAGCGACTTATATATGTTTTTTTTTCCTTCTTCATGATGCTTTGTTTGACTGATGCATATAATACTCCGGAGTGACTTATATGCCAGAAAGTACGGTACACACCAACTGAAAATAGGTCAAAATTATAAAAAGTTTCAGTGTCTTCCCAGCTGACATTTTGACACGTGGATTAATCTGACAACCTCTTGACTGGCAAAGAGTGCTTGTTCCTTTGAAAATGAGCAAAGAAATGTCTTTGTATAAATCCTGATAAAACAGACTAATTACGGTAGTTTTCTTGAAAAAGCTTTTCAGATAGTATTCATTTCTATTTTACAATCTGATAGTAAAAAGTACTTCTCATTTTTTTGTATTATAAGAAAACATGCTTAAAAAAACAAGAAGATGAACGTACTATGAGAGAATTATTGAATATTTTGTTGATGTGGTGATGATCCTATTGTGATACTTTTCTTGGTGTTAGCTGTTTGAATGACATCATTATATGCATTTATTCCTTAAAAGTGAAGTGAAACAGAAACAGCCACTGGCCTCTAAAGCTGAATGACCTATGACGTGACCTTTTCATGTCAAGCAGACAATTTTTATCAGAACCATGAGCTGAAGATGATTGTGATCTGCCTCCTGTTTGTTGTATGTTTTCTCAGGCCTTACTTATTTCCCTGTGAGGTCAGCAACCCTGCAATTTTCTCCCACACACTGGTTAGTACTGCCTAGCTCTAACATTGGTCCACCTCATATTCTCTTCACTCGTTCACATTGCCTGGGGTGCTGCTTGAACTTAGGGACACACTCCGTCCTTCAGTGGAAGAACTTGGAGCAGGCGGAAATGGGTCTTTTCCCAAAGTTGGGACAGGCAGCGTTGGAGTAAACATGTGAACTGACTTTGCGTGGGATTACTACTAGTATTACTAGTACTGAGAAAATGTGGACTAGAAAAGAAATTAGCTACTTTAGGGTAAAATTGTGTCACTGACGAAGCAATGACATGTTTGTACTAACATGTTGATTTTTTAAAATGATTGTAAGTTGAGTTTTAAACATTTAGAAGCAACAAACTTTTGACCCAGCTGGATTTGGTTACAATTGTTTTTTTTAATTTTATTATTCTTTGTAAGGCTCGGGCGAATTATCTCTCAGCATACACTTGTTTTGCAATGCTAAACCCCAACCCCAAAAACTAATATTAGATGTTTACAATTTCCATTCTCTAACTCAGAAAACAAATTAAACGGAGAAGTCCAAGCCTTGTTTAAAACGAACCGCACAATTTTCCTTCCCCACTCACTCAAGCCATTTATTGCTTGTCTTTTAAATGAACTAGCTGCTTGCAGACGATATTACTCATAAGTCCAGTTACTGCCAAGTCCTGGTATGAGGGCTATTAAGGTGCTTAAGCTCAGCCATTCATATTTGTTCTGGATTGCCTTTCTCCATTTTAAATATCCCCCTGAAATTTTCAATGAAGTATGGCCACAGCAATTTTCTAAGAGTGCACTGCATCGTGCCTTGCCGTCCAACAATGTCAGGCATCATTCAGCACCCTACGTATTATACAGCCGCCTTACATCAAGTATAGCTTGCTTTTTCAACTACTGAATTCACTGAAACAGAAATTTAGGTCAACTTGAACTTTAACCAGCCTGTAAAATTAACTTTTGAAATCTTAAAGTGGCACATGGTATTGTTTATAAATTACATGCTGTATAAATAATACCTTTCATGTTACTTTAATGCATTTACATCTACAGTAATAGAATGTAATTTCATGATATGCAAATTGGTAAAAGCCAAAAGTAAGGTTTGAAGGAGCATAAGATCAATCATCATTTCACTGCATTTGATAGTGTGTTATTTTTTCATTCAACCTTTATTTAAACAGATAAGTCACACTGAGCCTCGAAGACTCATTTACAAGTGAGATCTGTTGGACAGACAATATAAGTGGTGAAAATTGACACATTATTTATCTAAAGTAAAAAAAGATGCTACACAATGTCACGCCTTTATCAAAACTAGAGATGTTCTGATTGACCGGACAATTTCCGTAAAACAATATGTGATCAGCCTATCAATGCCTTTCAGTGCCGATCACAAAAACCAACCACCTTTGCAGCCTGTGATATGCAATGTTTGGAGATTTATTTGACTTTCTGCACTATTTAGCCTGTTGAAGGCCTTACTGTTTTCAATAAACATTCTGTTACTGATATCAAGTGCAAGGTTGTTGTTGTTTTTTCGTTGTTTTTTTTGTCTTGAAAAAGTATATAAAAATTTGCTTTTTTCCAGAAGTTCAGCAGAGACATTTTGGAAGAACATGACTCATTTATTCTCTCAGTGTATTTCTCCCTTCGCCCTGGCAGCCTTCATGATCTGGACTTTGTCAGCATAGTTCAGCGTCTTCATGATTGCCACTGTGGCCCAAGCATCCGCAGCATTAGTTCGCCCAACCCTGAGCGCTCTCTCAATGTTCAGTGGGACAAAAAAAGTTTCTGCACCAAGCACTTCAGGCAGACACTTCTCCAGGAATGCACACAATCAGAACACCAAAGTCCATGCTCAATAATCCAAGCATAAAATCCAACAATGTTCAGTCAGATCATATAGGTCAGGTCATATCAGAACCTTCAGTCCCTACCTTGTCGAAAATCTCTGNGGGAGTAATCAAACAGTATCCAGACACAGGAGCAAACTGAACATATTACATGAAGGACCAGCAGAGGGAGCCAAAACACAGTTTCTAAGACACAGGGGCAAACTGAACATGTTACATGAAGGACCAGCATAGGGAGCCATCCTGACAGTACCCCCCCCTCAAAGACGCCCCCTGGCGTCCCAAAGAACTCCCTCCCACAAAAGGCCAGGGCAGGATGAGGGAGGAACCGCAAGGACGACTGGCCCAGTCAAGGACACAAGAACACAGAGACCAAAATAAACACTAAGACTAGACCTATGAAATACTAAAAAGTTCAAAAAGGAAGGCCGGGACCCATCGTGGAAGGCCGGGACCCATCGTGGAAGGCCGGGACCCATCGTGGAAGGCCGGGACCCATCGTGGAAGGCCGGGACCCATCGTGGAAGGCCGGGACCCATCGTGGAAGGCCGGGACCCATCGTGGACGTCAGGAACCGTGGGAGGTGTCCTCCTGGACCCCCCCCCCAAGACAGGACCATCTACGTCTCCTTAGGGAGCGTGGAAGCCATCTTGAAGTGTGCCAGGTAAGAGTGAGTTGATCCTCTTGCCCACTCCATTTCCTCTTGGTGCACAGTCCTTTTAGAAAACACATAAAAAGAGAGGGGAAAAAAAAACCTCTTGCCAAGTCTTCAGGAGGTTTGTTTGCTGGAACCCAGTGAAGTCTGCCAACTAGGTCTCATGGAGGTCTGCTTGCTGGTTCTCAAGTGAGGGGAGCATTCTGTCACGGTCGGGGTGTGGTTGAGACCCAAGTAAAAGCAAGACCTCCAGGAGTGTATCAAAAACAGTCTTTTAATTTACAAAACTCAAAACTCAAAAACAAGGCACTTAACTGAACAGGACATCCGACCATGCTGGTGTAGGCATTACACTTAATGCTCCCCTGCTTGAGAAGCAGGAGAGCCTTGAATATAAAGGGGAGGAACTAATCATGGGAACACAAAACACCTGGGGAGTAATCAAACAGTATCCAGACACAGGAGCAAACTGAACATATTACATGAAGGACCAGCAGAGGGAGCCAAAACACAGTTTCTAAGACACAGGGGCAAACTGAACATGTTACATGAAGGACCAGCAGAGGGAGCCATCCTGACAAATATTGTGTCAGTATTTTTGTTGATTTAAAAAAAGCATTCGATACTATTGATCACACCATTCTCCTTGAAAAACTGAACAAATATGGTATTAGAGGACCAGCATTACAGTGGGTATCTAGCTATTTGAAAGATAGGAAACAATTTGTACAAATAAATGATGTAAGATCTGACCTCTGTAATATCACATGTGGAGTTCCCCAGGGCTCTGTGCTTGGACCAAAGCTATTTATTTTATATGTGAATGACTTGGTAAATGTGTCAGGACTCCTTAAATGTATACTTTTTGCTGATGATACCACATTTTTCTGTTTAGGTGAAGATATAGAACAAATGTTGGAATTGATAAAGACAGAATTTACCAAAATACAAACTTGGTTTAAAATCAATAAATTATCATTAAATCTAGAAAAAACTAATTACATGATATTCAGTAATAAAAAGAAAACTGTTGACGTTCCACTCAAAATTGAGGGTGTTGAGATTTGTAGAGTGAGTGAGGTGAAGTTTTTGGGTGTTATCATTGATGACAAACTGACATGGAAACAACACATAAATTCTGTAAGAATAAAAATAGCTAAATCGATTGCAGTACTATACAAGGTCAGAGACCTATTGAATGATAAAGCTCTGTATTTGTTGTATAACACAATCATTGTTCCACACTTAATCTATTGTATTGATGTTTGGGGGAAAGCGTGTAAAACAATCACAAAGCCTATTTTTGTATTACAGAAAAGAGCTGTAAGAATTATCACTAGAAAACATTACTGTCATCCATCCAGTACATTATTTTATCAACTGAAATTATTGAAATTCCATGATTTGGTTGATTATAATATTTTATCAATTATGTATAGGGCTCAAAATAACGATTTACCTTTAAATATCCAAATGAATTTTGTTAAAAGACAAAGTTGTTATAATCTTAAGGGGACAGAGATGTTTGTAAAACCACAATTCAGAACTAGCTTGAAGGGACGTTCTACCTCAATCCAGGGAATTAGATTATGGAATGGCTTGGAGAATGTAGTTAAAAATGCCAAGTCACTGTTTACATTTAAGAAAATGATCAAAAGGAATTTGTTGAAAAAATATATATGAATTAGCATAATGTGTATTGTATCAATTATTAGTTATGTATTAGTATTAGAAAATTAGAAAGAGTTAGTCATTTTGTATTAGAAAATTAGAAAGAGTTAGTCATTTTGTACTGCTGGTGAAAGATTATTATTGTTTAATCTGATTGTTTGAAAAAAGGGGCAGATATAATAAGATTTATTCTTCTTTCTGCTACCTTTCATTTTTTTACATTGTGTACGTATCATTAATGGGATTGTCTTGTATTGTATTTCTTTTGTAAAAAAATGAACAAATTTAATAAACATAAACATAAACATTCTTCAACAGTTTTTTTCTTCCCTTTATAGATGGCATCCCTTCTCAACTCACAGCCATCCTCTTCACACAC
>JBBPBX010003934.1:4012-46749 GCA_038048925.1 Garcialebias charrua
GGGGGGGGGTGTAATCTGAGCTGCTGTTTGGCCGTTTGACCTACTAATTGATTAATTTGGGTAGCTATGGCTGAGTGATTAGAGCAGTCGTCCTTATCCTGCAAGAGTTGGGGATTGTTGCGATTCCACCAACAGTCACATGCTGAAGTGTCCCTGGGCAGGACGCTGAGCCCCTCATTACCTCCGATGTATGTCCCACCAGTTTATGAATGGGATAAATCTATTATTATTTGTATAGAACTAGTAGAGAGCTGTATGAATGGGTAAATAAAGACACAGATTTTGTTGTGAAGCATTTTGAGTATCTTGATAAGATAGAAATGTGCTATATAAGTACAGTCCATTTACCGTTTAATTTGTAGGGTTACCTTCCACAATACAGGTAGTCTTCAACTTACGGCAGTCTCGACTTATGGCGATTTGACTTTACGAACACCTTTACGAACGCGCTCCCATTGAAAAATACGCTACCAAAACGAAACTTACAGGAGAAACGAAACTTACAGGAGGGAGCAGGAGGGAGGGAGGGAGGGGGAGCTTGACACGTGCTCAATGGAAACTTACAAAGGGAGGAAGGGAGGGGGAGGGAGAGCTTGACACATTGGAACTTACATGAGAGACCGGAGCTGAGGACAGAGGGGCTAATATGCTAACTGTGGACTGCTGGGCCACGCGTGGAAATACAGAAACCTTATTTTTTTGGAGTGGAGGTTTATGAGGCAGAGGCTACAGCTAAGCAATGAGCTAACATGCAGAGGTTACTGTAGTGGACCGCGTGAAGCTGCAGGAGCTCGGAGGTACACAAGCTAACATGCTAACAGACGGAGGAAGAAATGACCAGCTCCCAGTAAGAAACTCTTTTTTCCCTTCATTATGGCTCCTAAATGTATGTGGTTTTTGATAATTATGTAGGGTAATGTGTTAGGATAGGCTAAGTGCTTGGTAAAAATACAGTACTGTACGTATGAGGTGCTTGGATGTATGAGGTGCATGTATGAGGTGCCGTTTGGACGTATTTTTTACTTACGTCGATTTTTGTGTTACAAACGGGCGTAGGAATGGAACTCGTTCATAAGTCGGGGCTGTACTTAAAAACAACTGATGTGAATGAAGAAACTAAAAGTCAACAGCTTTCTCTCATCAGCCCCAGAAACTTCTCTCAGAAACACGCATTTTGGAAATTTCCTGTCTTAACTTTTGTTTTTCTGCCTATAGTGGAGCCCTCACTTCATTTGGTACAAATTCACAACAAATGTCTTGGGGCATTACACAAAACATTCACTTACAATAAAGGCGGAGAGGCCTTTGATCGGAAGGTTGCCGGGGTCTGCATTAGTGGTCAAAAATAGCCTGAGTCATTCACATAGAGCCAGAAAAGCTAAACTTATCCAAGGGTTTTTAGCTGGAATCGGTGGTCTGAAGGCAGAGCTGAAGTCGAGGTCCAGATATCCGATGGGCAGAAGAATCCGTTTTGGGGAGGCAAAGGGAAGGAATCCTTGTCATGAAGTGGGTCAGGAGCGGCGCAGGGACAAAAACGCTGGACTACTTCAGGCATGAGGAGATCAGACGATCTGCAGACACTGTAGCGCTTAAGAAGCGAAGCCCACACGCACAAATTTATAAAACAGTGCACAGGTGCTGCAGCCGCCACCTACCATCCTGCTACCTACTGCAGCCAGGTGGACTGGCCATTGGAAGCATCAGGACGTTTCCCGGTGGCTTGACCGTTAGCCAAGGGGGACTAAAGGCTTGGTTCTGATCGCACTTGATTATTTAAAATAAACATTGCTGGTCATGCAGCATGGAGTATTTATTCAAACTATTACAGTAATTAAATTTAAATTGTTTATGCACTGAAGGAGGAAGATTGGGAGTGGCACAGGTGATGAGCATGAGTGTGATTTCAACGGAGAAGTGGGCATGGCAGAGAGCGGAGATCACGACACGCTGCAGGAGTGAGGTTCTCCTTGCACCTGTGGGCTGCACACAGGTGCATCAGGTGCTAAATCCATCCATCCATTCTTTATCCACTTCTTTTTTAGGGTTGTGGGGTTTGCTGGTGATCATGTCCAGCAATCACTGTGCAAGAGACAGGGGACACCCTGGACAGGTCTCAACTATGCAAACTCCACCCAGAAAGGCCCCCGGACCGGGATTTGAACCAGGACAACCTGCTTGCTGAGAGTCAGCAGCGCTATCTGTTGGGCCACCGTGCTTCCCAGGTGCCAAATCATTTAAATTTTAACCAATACTGTACATGCTGCTCATCCATTAATCAGCCAATTGTGTGTCACGTCCAATCTTACTTTGAAAAACTGCTAAAGAGCGAGTCCGCGAAAGTCAAAACATGAAGCACTACTGTACAGTATTAATGCTTTGTATGTTGGTTTACATAAATCTCTGCATTGCTTACAAATCAGAACGTAGCAGCCCATCTTTTAACAGATACTAAAAACATGAACACATAATCCTAGTCCTGACTTCCTGTCCACTCCCAGATTGATTTAAAGATTTTATTGCGTGTTTGTAAAGTTTAAAAAAAAGTTATTAACCCATCATTTATGAGATCTACTGTACTTCTGAAATTCAGAGGTGATCGGGCTTTTGCAGTTCCTGCTCCAAAACTGGAATTGTTTTATCTGATCATTTAAAGCTCCACTGACATGTTCTTTTAACTTTTCAAAAAATGGCACAACATATATAAATATTAAGATAGACCTCTGACCGTTTTTGCTAAAATAATGTTCAATGAATGAAATTTCCTCTCAAAATATTTTAAATTTAGCGCCGTTTTTTTAGACCGTAAATCCGGATTTTCCGGTCACGTGTCAGCAGAACCGATCTGACGTCACGTCCGATACTGAACTCTGCTCAAACCGTACATTGAATGGACAAAAATATAAACGCATCCGTCGAATTTAGCCAATTAAAACTACATTTTAGCGATTTGGCTTCAGTTTGGGGAAAAAAAAGTTATTTTGAGTGATGCACAACGAACGGAAAGGTTTATATTCTCCGTTTTGCTTTTTTTTTTCAAGGGAGGTTTCACATTGAGCACCAGATGGCAGCAGAGCTATCGTGATAACTCTTACAGAAGCAACACGGAGAATATAAACCTTTCCGTTCGTTGTGCATCACTCAAAATAACTTTTTTTTCCCCAAACTGAAGCCAAATCGCTAAAATGTAGTTTTAATTGGCTAAATTCGACGGATGCGTTTATATTTTTGTCCATTCAATGTACGGTTTGAGCAGAGTTCAGTATCGGACGTGACGTCAGATCGGTTCTGCTGACACGTGACCGGAAAATCCGGATTTACGGTCTAAAAAAACGGCGCTAAATTTAAAATATTTTGAGAGGAAATTTCATTCATTGAACATTATTTTAGCAAAAACGGTCAGAGGTCTATCTTAATATTTATATATGTTGTGCCATTTTTTGAAAAGTTAAAAGAACATGTCAGTGGAGCTTTAAAGACCACTAAGGCTCATCTTTTGTTACTGGTATTTTATCAAGATAGAGTTTGAGAACCAATTGGAGCCCATTTCTCGTGTTTTGTATTTTGATAATTTTCTTGCATTTCCTTAATGACACAGGGCATTGTTGTGTGTGTGTGTTTTTTTTTTTGTTTTGTTTTGTTTTTTTTTCAATTTAACTTGACTAAATTGTTATGCTTGTAGGGTTCATAACAACACAGTGAAGAACTGAAAAAAAAAAATCAGACTCAAGCTCAGAATGCAAACAAGGTGAGGTTTATTTAGAAGCGATTCAAATATGTACAAGGGGCTCTGGGAGGATCTGAAAAGGAGAAATCATAAATAGGTGCCAAAGTAGTTTGGGTCTAATTATTACTCTGTAAGGTAAGGTCAAGTTAGTTTCCATAGGTAGGTCCACACAGAGAGGGAGTTTGGAAATTCCAGGTGTGTGGATACACAGGCAGACAGGTGGCAACAGGTTCCTTGAAGGTAGGATTCAATTTGGAGACTCGAGGTACTCGGATGAGCCCACGATTTGTTTCACGAAGGAGCAGAAACTGGAAGGACACGAAGGGAGAAAAAAAACGGTAAGTGGACAGACAGACAGACAGACAGACAGACAGACAGACAGACAGACAGACAGACAGACAGACAGACAGACAGACAGACAGACAGACAGACGAGATGACACCATACAGTTAGTGTGTAATGTTCCAATGTTGGAAGGAACATGGTAGCTGTCTTAAGTAGTCCTGGAGCTCATCATCCAAATTGGTCTCAGCTGTAGCTCATGAGTACCTGCCTGACATAGGAGGAACTGCAGATGGCAAAATTACTGGAATCTTACAATTGTAAAGCACTTTGGTCAACTTTTGTTGTTTTTATGTGCTATATTCCAGTGATTAAATTGACATTGATATTACCTGTTGCAAAAAGTATCTCTTCATTTCTTTTTCTTTATTATTATTATTATTATTATTATTATTATTATTATTATTATTATTATTATTATTATTATTATTATTATTATTGTTGTTATTGTTTCTTTTTTTGTTTGTTTAACAGTAAAACATATTTTCAATTTTTTTGTGGAAAAGATACAACAAGATACATTAGCTTATCTATTTTGGGCTCAGAGCTTGAATATGTTGGTCATTTTGTGAACCTTTCAAAAATGGTGCAAGCAACAAGAAAAAAATCAGGTGAAACTAGCAAAAATAATGTTTATGTTCAGTCTAGTTGGGGGACTTTTACTAAAGTTGGCAGATGTATTTTTTCATTTGCATAAAAGTTAAGTGTTTTAAGCTACACCGACCATACAATTTGTTTGCAATAAACAAATACAAAAGCATAAATATTTGGTGAACGGGTTATTTCATTTATTAAATATATTTTGGTTTTAAAGCCATGTCTGCTTTTCAACCAGATATTGAAACAGAAAGATTTGCAGTTAGTGGAAAATTATTGCTCTTCTATCTACAAACAAGTTCAAATAGAGATGAAAGTGTCTTCATCCTATTAAAGCTTTACTGACTGATCACAAAAACCTCATGTACCTCAGAGATGCAAAACAATTAAACCCCAGACAAGCACGATGGTCATTGTTTTCTTATGGTTTCAGCTACAGTATATTCAGTATTGATTTTCAGACCAGGATCCAAGAACATCAAGCCGGATGCCCTCTCTCACTAATTTTCTCCTCCAGATGTACTGAATGTCGAGGAGAGAATCATCCCCCCTGTCTGCATCATTGGAGCCCTCATATGGACCATTAAAAAGGAGGTCTGTGAGGCTTAAAAAACAGAACCTGATCCAGGCACTAGACCTGTCGGGACATTCTTTGTACCTTCGCCATGAGGCCCAAGGTACTAAATTGACTGCACACCAATAAACTTTCATGTCACCCTGGTGTGTCCCTTATGTTGTCCCTAACTAAAAGACACTTCTGGTGGCCGAACATGAACCAGGATGTCAAGGAATTTGTCGCAACCTGCACTACATGTGCCAGAAACAAATCTGGCAACCAGCCTCCGGTGGGGTTTCTACAACCACTCTCAACACCCAGCCATCCCTGGTCCCACATATTGGTGGACTTTGTTACCAGCCTACTCCCGTCAGAAGGAAACACAACTATTCTTACTGTGATCGACAGGTTTTCTAAAGCGGTCTGTTTCATTCTGTTGCTCAAGCTCCCCTCGGCCTTAGAGACAGCACAATCAGCATGTGTTTTGGATCCATGGCATACCCTCAGATGTGGTCTCAGACCGTGGCCCTCAGTTCATCTAGCGGGTTTGGAGTAGCCTTTGTAATACACTGGGGACTTACCAGTCTAACTTCAAGTTACCACCCACAGTCTAACGGACAGGTGGAGTGATGTAATCAGGAGTTGGAGACCATCCTCTGGTGCATAGTTGAAAACAACACCTTGGCCTGGAGCCAACACCCGATCTGGGTGGAATACGCAATTCACACCTGTCATTGGCAACAGGGGCGGAGTGGGACAACTTTTCAGCCCGGGAGTTTAATGGCCAAGAGTGGCCCATTTTTTCACATTTTAAAAATACTAGGCAAAAATGTAGCCTATAATATTTTTTTAATTGCAATACAATCAACAACTTTTTTTTAGTTATAATTTTTAGTTACATTTTGTTACAATTCAGCAAATCAGGTGGGGAAAAAAAACTAAATTAGTTGACTTAAAAAACAGAAAAAGATAAGTCAATTCTTTGTTGCTCTTTCCATATCAGACTCAAAGATTACTGAAAAACTCAAAACGTAATTTTGTTGGCTTGAACGTTGGCCAGCTGTCATGAGAAGTTTGCACTAAATACAGTGACAAAAAGATAAACCATAAAACTATTTTACATTCAAAATATTAAATTTGAGGCCAGATAAAATGTCAATGAGACCAGATTTGGCCCATGGGCCTCGAGTTTGACATGTGATCTACAGCATCAGTAAGCGCCTAAGAAGTGCACTAGTTTCTGCCACCATATGTGTTACTTTGTCATTGTCAATGGACATAAGAAGTTCTTTCTCTGTGGACATCAGCATAAATGCCTCCAAATGCTCCTGATTAAGTGTGCTTCATAAGCCGTGTTTCCATCAAGGTTTCTATGTGCGCATTTTTAAGTATCGCAGCAGAAAAGCTTAATGGAAACGGCAAAATCCGTATTTACTTTCTCAAGTTCGCCAAAAAGTTTATACGCTCGCTTGAGGTGGTTTTTGGGATGTTCGAAAATGAGCAGATGCGCACAGCGACAGATGGAAACACATTTGCCGACTCGTGCTGCCGAAGCGAACATTCACGTCACGTGACTGATCAGCTGTTTCCGCTCCGGACAACATGTAACATCGCTAAAACTAGTTTGTATGACAGAATAAATACAACTCGACCGATAGCAACACGTACCTGAAATATTCTCTCCTTTTTGACGAGATGTGTGGCCAGGTTCTGTTTTCAACTGCTACTTCCTGTTTACTGTAGACATGCGCAGTGCCGACGTCTGACGTAATGACGCTGACGTCTGACGTAATGACGCTGTGCGTGGCTTGGTAGATGCGCTTCAAGCCAGCAGATGGAAACACTTCTGCTTCGCATTAATTTGTATTTACATATTTGCGAGATTTCAAAAATTAGCTCAAAAATCGAAATGAAAATGGATGGAAACACAGCTATAGTCTATTCTTGATGAACTTGAGAGTAGAGAAGCTTCTTTCACATGCAACCTGAGACAATGAAAGGGTCAACAAATATTTGTATGCCAGCCCTATACTGTAACTGGGTAGGCATCTGTGAAAAGGTTATACTGTGTCAATATAAGGTAAACACAGATAACACAGTTTCTGCAAGAAGAACAAGCCCTGCTTTCAAGTTCAATCTCTGGTTCAACTGAGCCCTCCTGGCCACCCTGTTCCATCTCAGTACCTGACAGTGGACTCTTCCAGAGGGGACTTTTTGAGCCTATCCCACTGGGATGCTAGACTGGACAGCTCTGTGTGTAAAGTACTCACTGTGGCTCTCTCATCAAATCTAAGCAGATTTTTGCTGATTTCTTGAAGTGCTGAGCTCTTGAGTCCTTTAAGCCTTATCTCTGAAAAGTTTTTAGGGTCAAGACAAGCAAAATCAGAGACAAGTTTGGCATTGGTTGCAATATGTATGCATATGCATGAGTTTATTTTTATTTGTCTATTAAATGTGTTGCTTTAACATTTTTCTGTCTCCTGTTTTCACTTCACCTCATGCATTTCTGCCTCATTACGTAAATAAGGACTTGTGTGGAAAATTAAAAAAATAATTACATTTAATTACATAACACAAGTCATCTAAGAGTAAAAGTAAAAACAAAAAAATATATAGGCCTACCGGTATTTTAAGCACAGTAAAATGTAAAATTATGAATTAAAATATATAATTTGTTGGAACTAAGCTGGAAAAAAAACATGATGGTCAATTAATTTTTAAAACATGAGATAAAGTTCTAAAAAAGCTAAGTCTGGTCCTCTGGACATTCAAGAAACAAAACAAAACAAAGCAAAAAATGTCCAGAGGACCAGACTTAGCTTTTTTAGATTTTTCTACCTGGATTATTGAGCATGCATCAGGGTATGAGATAAAGTTCTCTTTTAATTTAAATTGTCCTTTGACGTTTATTTATTTATATATTTAAGGGGCAGATGAAATCTTCTTTCTGCTCCCTTCATTTTATACGTTTATTTACATTTATTTATTTATATATTTAAGGGGCAGATATAATAAGATTTCATCTTCTTTCTGCTCCCTTCATTTTATCAGAGTCAGAGTCAGAGAGTATTTATTGTCATTTGCACCGCATGTAGTACATGTGATGAAAACGAGATTATGTACACAGGGTCCCAGTTACATCCAACAACAAATGCAAGAGAAAAACAATAATAACATCTAGGATTAACTAAGAGAGACATCAGCTAGTAATACACTAAGCCCTAATGTAGTAGAAAAACATCATTATAAACAGCAGCACGAACATGAGTCATTATGAGCAGATGGTCACAGATGAACGCAGCAACAATAAACAGATCCCACTTGTATTATTGTATCTGAAGAAACTGTCTTGTATTGTTCTTTTAAAATGAATGAATAAACATCAATTTATTGGTCAATTTATATATTTCTGCTTTTATTTCAAATTAGGCTGTCAGTTTAGGTCCCACTTGACTTTCATGCATGTTTAGTGATATAGTACAACGTTGTGACATTAGCTTAATTTATTATGCTAGTTTTTAATTTATATCATTACCTGTTGCTTCTTCTGTCTGTCTCTTTGAAAAAATGTCTGTAAGCTTTGCACATTCAGCAGCTTCCTCCGCCTTTCTTTTCTTCAACCTGACTTTTTCAGCTCCACCTGGCCCCTTCCTATCCATTTTTGTTGCTAATTAGCAGTTTGGACTCTGCGCTGCTCCATCACCTGATGTTTTGGAAAATACGTGCTTCGCTGCTGGGGTGGACTCAACCAACGGTGAACTTTCAGGGGTGTTTTTTATCAAATGGTAGCTCCCAAGTTGCCGGCCCAGTGCGGCGCAGTCTCTTAAAGGGATCAGCGCTGCCCTCCCTTTAAGAGGCTGCAGCCTGCAGCCTAAAGCCTGGACTACACCTCAGCGTACATGAAGTACGCCACTGTACGTGCGCATTTTGTGCGCATGTTTTCGCTGCTATAGCTCGGCTTTTATCAGCTTTCAAACGCTCGCGTTCTCGCTCCAGATCCTTGTTGTAATATGAGCAGCTGCGCGCGGAGGGGACTTGAACTGAGCTCGCTGATTGGTCACTTGCTGACACGCCTACTGAAATGATTGACAGCTTTCAGTCAGCTCAGTGAAACCTCGAGAATGCATCATGAGCAGCTCGCTGAAGACTTCTGCGGTGTTCTGATGCGGTGTTTCTACTATATATGTTATAAAAAGTTATCTCAGAAATAAAAATAATAACAGGGAGCGCTTTTCCTGCAGCACACAGTCCACCAGGGAATATTTAAAACATCGCGCACCCAGGTAGGACCTGAATTCATTCATTTCAGTCATCGAGTGAACGGAGGAAAACCGAGAGACTCCAGGTGAGAAATCACTCTACAGGAGTGTGACTGGGCCTATATACTGCTTCTGGCCAGAATCAGGAGGTCATCCAGGTAGTTCATAATTCTGACTCCTTGATTCATAAGAGGGGTCAGGGCTACGTCCAGACATTTAGTAAATGTATGAGGAGCAGTCTTCTAACCGAAGGGTAAGGCTTTGAATTTGTAAGCCTTCACTTCGAAAGCAAACCTGAGGAATTTCCTGTGCCTCCTCCATACGCCCACATGGAAATAGGCGTCTTTCAAATCCATTGTACATACGTAGTCTCTAGGTCTCACAGACTGGAGGACCTGCCGCAGTGTAAGCATCCTGAACTTGAAAGGTCTTATTCTCTTGCTCAGGGTCCTGAGATCTAGGATCGGCCTCAGGGATTGATCTGTTTTGGGCACCAAGAAGTACTTGCTGTAGTGACCGGAGCGTAGTTTATGTTTCGGGACCAAACTTATTACTCCTTTCTGTAGCATCATTAATACTTCCTCCCTCAGTACGTGTGCTGGGTTAATATTTGATTGCAGCACCCCCGTGAAGGGGGACGGTCCTTTGACGAACTGCAGCTTGAGCCCATGACACACCGTCATCATGACCCATTCGTTTGGTAGACACGCCCTCCAGGCCTACGCATGCGCCATGAGCCTGGAAGGCATGTCTAACTGCTGCTTGTCATGTTTGAGTGCGGGAGGGGTGGCCTTCGACCCCTCTCGCGTGCTCTCGAGCAGGCTGGTCTGCCCAACAGAAGACATCGTGAGATCTGACTGTCTCAGGCAGAACTCGTGCGTCTTACTATGGTTCATAGTCTGACCAAGTAGTTTGTGTTTCACAAAAGTGGGACTCGAGTCAAGAACCAGGGCAGTTTGTGCTTTGGTACTTTTATTTTTGTATATGCTTGAAACAGTGTTTGCTTTTATCACACATACAGTAGATGTGTTATGTTTAGTGCGCACACACACGTCACCAGCTCCTTGTAGTGTTTTACAAGTGAAATCTGGGCTCAAAAGGTCAGGTTCCCGTACCACATGGGTGGGCAAACCTGTAAAGTCATGAGTTCATCCTGTTTCATCAGGCCCGAATCTGCTTCCCACCTGGGGTCATCGAAGAGGCCCTCGGCCGGGCCGTCTGAGGCTGAAAAGTCTCTCCGTCGCCAGTAGGTCTCTTCTGCGGAGGGTGACGTATGGCTTCCCTGGGGGAGCGAAGATTTTTCTTGGCAGCTCCTCGCGGAGGGCTTCCGCCTGTTTGTGCCTTTGTTCCAGCCTGGCCTGGATGCGTTCCAGAGCTCCCCCGAAGCGTCCCGTCGGCTCAATCGGGTGCTGGAGGAAGAGAGACCTCTGGCCTTCCGGGAGGTCCGTTAAGGTCAACCAAAGATGGCGCTAGGCAACAACCATTTCCAGTCATAGGCCCGGCGAGCCTCCTCCAGGGCCTCTGCTGCGGCCTGTTCATTTGCTGTTACTTGGAGCTCCTGCAGCTTTTCTGCTAGGTACGCCTGTATCATGGTCGAAGCATTCATCGCACGAGCCGCAAAGCCCTGAGCCTGGTAGCACTTGTCGAGCTGTTTCTCCGAAGCGCGGCAAGCCTTGCTGGGCAGTGCTGGCTTCGCACCCGTTGTTGCGGGAGCCAGATGAGCCGCCAGGGTCTCCTCTATCTGGGGTGCGCTAGCGAGACCTGCTGCCTCCATTCCTGTGACATCCAGGAACCGGGAGAGCGGCAATGTCATGGAAGCTCCGGGTTCCGCCCAGGAGCGCGTGAGCTCCATCAGGAAGTCCGGAAAAGTGGGCATTTTCTGTAACGTTGTCTACTGCTGTTTCGCATAGAAGTTATTTTTCGCCAACCTCGTAACCTGTTGGCGAGGCGTGGGGTCCGGCCACGCGACCTGCAGTGTTTTCGCGGCCTTGTGGCACAAGTCGAACAGAGCAGGGACCAACACGTCCGGTTCTGGTAGACATTGCGCCAGGTTCTGGGAGGAATCCACACTTTCCCTTCCGCAACCGTACTCGGCGTCTTGGTCAGACACTTCGGGCGTCGAGTCCTCGACAAGGACCGAGGATTCCAACACGTTCTCATCCCCGACATGACCGCTGCATTCCAAATCCGTGTTCTCGAACTCCGGTTCGGGAGCGAGCAGTTCTGTGGGGCCTGCAGCCTTCAGCACTGCGGCCTTCTCCATGGCTTTAGCCAATGCGTCCGCGCGGCGTTTCCTAACGACCGCCGGCATCCGACAGCAGTGGGAGCAGGAGTCGGGGGATTCCGGCGCTGTTCTTGCGTGCAGAATCCCTAGGCAGACGGGACAGGCCTCGTGGGTGTCCGTCGCCGACAGGAAGTAGCCGCAACTGCTAGGGCAGGGACGCAAGCGAGGGCTCGCCGTCCTACTGGCTTTCTTCGGAATCTTTGTCCTCCGTTTTCCCTTCTCGGGAGCCATGTCCGAAGAAGAGAAGCGTCGAGGCTGTTCCTAGCTTCCTTTTGTTCGAAGACGTCCTCTCCGTCGTGTCGCTTTCGTTGGCTAGCCTGCTAATACTTACTAGTATGAAAAAACTCAGGACAGTGTTACACTTTTACTATTTTACGCTTATGTTTATTAAAAGTTTTAGTGTTTAGTGTTTAGATGGTTACTGTTGCACCGAGGGACTGAGAGAAACGCAATTTCAATCCTGTGTATGTCCTGTACATATTGCAGTTCTGACAATAAAGTTGACTTTGACTTTGACTAATAGTTAGCAGGGAGCGTTGTGACGTAGTTAGCGCCGTCGAGCGAAGCAGCTGCGGAGAGAGAAGAAAGTTTGAGGTAAGTAGAAAACGCTGGACTAGCTTTCGCCAGCACAGCAGTACGCAGGAAAATTTCTCTGTACTCTCAGCATAGAGAGCAAGCTCATCTCGCTCCCTCGGCTGTGGAATGCCCTGCCCTCATATCTGAGGGCCCCACAGACCGTGACATGTTTTAAAAAAGGTCTTAAAACCTTTCTTTTTATCCAGTTTTTTAAAATAATTAATTGTGCTTTTGTTTTTTATTGCACCCAGTTTTTTGAGTATTTTATCTGCATTTTATGAATTTTAAGTTTTTGATGCAATTATCTGTGAGGCTCCATCCTCTTGGTTGTTCCTCTTCTTTGTTGCATTTGTGGTTGATTTTTATCTTGATTTTATTTTTCATTGTAGCACTTTGAGATCTGTTTGATGTAAAGTGCGTTATAAATAAAAGTTATTATTATTATTATCTCTAATCGAGCGATGTGACAACAGAGAAGTTCCACGAAGTTCAGGTTTAAACGAGGTTAAGGGCAATAAGAGAATGTAGGATGGGCGTCCGCGTCTTAAATACCCAGAGGACGGGGACTCTGGCGTGATGCTGACGCCCCGGCCATAAAGGCGTGAATGTATTCCTTCAGGTAATCGCGTGGGGGCACAATTTCCCATAGCAATATGTAGCACCGAGTGACTGACTGATAAGGGAACTTGATCTCTCTAAGGGATTTTAAACAACTGCTAATCTATCTATCCATCCATCCATCCATCTTCCCTTTTATTCTTGTTCCAAAGTTGGGTCGCGGGGGCAGAAGCTTGAGCAGGGAGGCCCAGACATCTTTATCCACAGTGAGTTCTTCTTGATCTTCTGGGGGGACCCCAAGGTATTCCTAGGCCAGCCAAGAGACAAAGTCTCTCCAGCATGTCCTGGGTCTCCCCCAGGTCTCCTTCCAGTCTGACATACCCAAAGCACCTCCTTAGGGAGGTGTCCAGGGTGCATCCTTACCAGATGCCTGAACCACATCTATTGGCTCCTCTCGATGTGTAGGAGCAGCAATTGCACTCAGAGTCTCTCCAGGATAAGTAAACTTCTCACCCTATCTCTAAGGGAGAGTCCAGCTACCCAGCAGAGGAAACTCATTTCAGCCACCTGTATCCACAATCTCATTTTTACGGTCACTACCCAGGACTCAAGACCACAGATGAGGGTAGGAATGTAGACTGACCCATAACAGAAAGCTTTGCTTTACAGCTCAGCTCCCTCTTCACTACAATAGACTGGCACAGCGTATGCAATACTACAGACGCTACATCAATCCATCTGCCAGTCTTATGCTCCATTCTTCCCTCACACGTGAACAAAACCTCATGATACTTGAACTCCTCCACTTGAGGCAGAACATCACCCTCAGCCTGAAGAGAGCAATCCACTCTTTCTGATTGAGGACCATGGCCTCAGAATTGGAGGTGCTGATTCTCGTCCTAGCCACTTCACACTCAGTTGCAAACTGCTCCAGTGAGAGCTGAAGATCACAGCACGATGATGACAATAGGACCACATAATCTGCAAAGAGCAGAGATGGAATCCTGAGGCCACAGAACCGGAATCCCTCCGCCCCCTGGTTGCATCGACAAGGTCTATCCATAAAAGTTATGAACAGAATTGGTGACAATGGGCAGCCCTGGTGGTGTCAACTCCCACCCAGAAGGGGTCTGACTTACTATCGACAATGCAAACCAAACTCTTGCACCACTTGTATAAGGACCAAACAGCCTGTAACAATGGGCCCAGACTCACGCAGCATCCCCCACAGTGTACCCCAAGGAACACGGTCGAATGTCTTCTCCAATTCCACAAAACACATGTAGACTGGATGGACAAACTCCCATTACCCCTTGAGGATCCTAGTGGAGGTAAAGAGCTGGTCTAGTGTTCCACAGCCAGGATGGAGCCCGCATTGTGACTCCAAAATTTGAGGTTCGACCAACAATCAGAGTCACTTCTCCAGTATCCCTGAATATACTTTACCAGGGAGGCTAAGGAAAGTAATGCCCCAGTAATTGGAACACACCCTCCGGTCCCCCTTTCTGAAGAGGGGAACTACAACTCCAGTCTTACAATCCAGTGGCACTGCCCCAGATGTCCACGCAATGTTACAAAGGCGTGTCAACCAAGACAGCCCCACAACATCCAAAGCCTTTAGGAAATCAAGGTGAATCTCATCCACCCCTGGATCCCTGCCGCCGTGAAGCTTTTTAACTACCTCAACAATCTCAGCCACGGTTGTAGACAGACCAACCCTAAAGTCCCCCAAATTTTCTTCCTCTATGGAAGACATGCCAGTGGGACTGAGAAGGTCTGAGAAGTATTCTCACCACTTCCCGACGACATCACTGGTTGAGGTCAACAGCACTACACTTTCACAGAATACAGTGTTAATACAGCACTGTTTCCCCCTCCTCAGCCACCTGATGGTTTGCCAGAGTCTTCTCGGAGCTGACCGAGAGACGTTGTCCAGGGTCTCACCAAACTCTTCCCACATCTGAGCTTTTACCTCGGCAATAGCCAAGGCTGCAGAATGCTTGGCCCTCCGGTACTCCTTAGTTGCCTCCGAAGTCCCACCAGCCAACAAGGACAGCCTCCCTAACCTGAGGTGTCCACCACTGAGTTCGAGGATGGCCATTTCGAGAAACACCGACAACCTTGCAGCCACAGCTTAAGGCAACCACTTCAACAATTGAGTCATGAAACATGGCCCACTCGGACTCAATATTCCCCGCCTCAGCTTGGATGTGGTTAAAGCTCTTCCGAAGGTTTAGGTCTACCAGGTCTGTCTGGCATCTTCCCCCGCCATTTGATCCAACTTACTACCAGGTGTTGATCATTTGATGACAGCTCAGCTCCTCTCTTCACCCGAGTGTCCAAAACAACTGGCCGCAAATCAGATGACATGACTACAAAGTCAATTATCGATCTATGACCCATCCTGGTGCCAAGTGCACTTATGGACACCCTTATATTCTAACATGGTGTTCATGATGGACAAACTATGACTAGCACAGAAGTCCAAAAACAGAACACAGCTCAGGTTCAGGTCAGAAAGGCTGTTCCTCCCAATCACGCCCCTCCAGATCACACTGTCATTACTCACATGGGCATTGAAATTACCCAGCAGAATAAAAGAGTCCCCCAGCATCCCCACCAAGGACTCCAAGAAGGCCGGACACTCTGAACTGCCATTCGATGCATTGGTACAAACAACAGTCAGAGTCCTGAAGGAGCAAGGAAGCTACCCTCTCATCTATTGAGGAGAAATCCAACACACAGGCACCAAATCGTGGTCTAAGATTATACCCACACCAGCTCAGTACCTCTCACCATGGGCAACTCCAGAGTGGAATACATTACAGACCCTCTCAAGGAGATCGGTTCCAGAGTCCATGCTATGCGTCGAGATGAGTCCAACTATTAGTCAGTACCTCACGCACAAGCTCAGGCTCCTTCCCACCAGAGAGGTTGTTCCATGTCCCAAGAGCCAGCTTTGGTAAGCCAGGGTCAGAGTGCCAAGATCCCTGTCATTGGCCACTGCCCATGGATACAATGGCTAAGATCCTAGCAAAAACCAATGCAGACATGTTCCTGTTTTTAGTATTTTATATCTCTTTATAATGTAGCTGTATGCAAATGTTTTGCTTTTTATGTAATTTCTTCTATTTACTTTTCATTTTATATGTTTTATTATTCCCACCCTCATCTATGGTCATGAGCTTTGGGTTGTGACCGAAAGAACGAGATCTCGGATACAAGCGGCTGAAATGAGTTTTCTCCGCAGGGTGTCTGGACTCTCCCTTAGAGATAGGGTGAGAAGCTCAGTCATACGGGAGGGACTCAGAGTAGAGCCGTTGCTTCTCCACATCGAGAGGAGCCAGTTGAGATGGCTCGGGCATCTGGTTAGGCTGCCTCCTGGACGCCTCCCTAGTGAGGTGTTCCGGGCATGTCCCACAGGGAGGAGACCCAGAGGGAGACCCAGGACATGCTGGAGGGACTATGTTTCTCCGCTGACCTGGGAACGCCTTGGGATTCCCCCGAAGGAGCTGCTCCAAGTGGCTGGAGAGAGGGAAGTCTGGGCCTCCTTACTTAGGCTGCTACCCCCGCGACCCGACCCCGGATAAGCAGAAGACAATGGATGGATGGATGTTTTTTTATGATTGTCTATTGTGTTCTGTACCTCATCTGCCTTCTTTGTTTCAACAGGTCTCTCTTGTAAATGAGTCCTCGTGGCTCAGTGATACTAGCCTGTATAAAGATTGAATGAATGTCCTCTCTTACTGCATCCATATCTCCTTCCTTCCTCTGTCTTTTTCCTGACAGCTGCATTTCTAACATCCTTCTACCAATATACCCACTGTCCCTCCTCTGGACATGTCAAAACCATCTCAGTCTGGCCTCTAACTTTATCTCCCAGTTGTTAAACCTATGCTGTACCTCTGATGATCTCATTTTTAATCTTATTTTATGATTGCATGAGCTTGAATCAAGTAATCCCTGTGAGTGAAACAAAGTGATTCCAAGAGAAAAACCCTGTGTCTGTAAGGATTGTGCCTTCCTTGTCTGTTTTCCTGCCTGTCTCTTATTAATCATCCCCAATCTGTCTCATACCCAGGTGTTTGTAATTTGCCTCGTCTTGTCTGTCATTACATAAGCCCTGTTCTGTGTCTCAGTCATTGTCGCCACATCGTCTGGTATCCCTTGTGTCTCTCGTTACTAGGATCATGTAAGTGTTTTGGCTGCCACAACAGCGTTTTGTTTATTATTATTAAAGTGTTTATTTTTATATAACTTCTTGCCCTCTGAGTTTTTGTCTGCACCACTGGGTTTTAATCACGCTCTCTGAGTGAATCCCGACAGTATGCGGCGACCATCAAAAAAGCCCAGCAGACAGAACGATTTTCCTACCTTTTCTCTCGAGTCCACGCAGAGGGACGAGACCGTCTTCCGCTGTGGTGGATTTCAGTTCCATGAGGACCGCCTGACGTCCTTCTCCAGTTCGGCTCTTCCTCCAGGTCCACTCGTCGTTTCCGGGTGGACATCTGGTGAGGATGAGGACGAACTATGTTTTCTTCCTGTTCCCCAGTCTCCCCGCCGCC
Organism: Garcialebias charrua; assembly: GCA_038048925.1. NCBI lineage: Eukaryota > Metazoa > Chordata > Actinopteri > Cyprinodontiformes > Rivulidae > Garcialebias > Garcialebias charrua. The sequence continues at coordinate 21,474 of JBBPBX010003934.1, forward strand.
GTCGAAGCGGCAAAAAGAAGACCCGGAAGCGGTTGACTACATCTCCGCCTTGGTCAGCTGATCAGACTCAGTCCATCAAATCTGAGTTTTTTGGGTACGACTCCAGCGCTCCGGTGTGGGCGAGTTCCATTGCCTCACCTCCTAGGTTTCCGGTGAGGGTGGAGACCAACACCTCACTGTCGCTCGCAGGTGTTCCTGCTCGGTCTAGTGAAACCGGTCACAGCGTCTCCACGGGGGCGGGTCTCATCACCGCTCACTCATCTCCCCGTTTGTCTAGAGGGGGACCAGCCCACAGGTCAGTCAACAGAACAATGTCACATTACGCCAGCAGAGGTCATCCTAGGAAGTTCTTCTGGGGTTATAAAGATTTCTGACATCAATCACATAAACTCTACTCTACAAAGACTGTTTTCCTCAGTTGAAGGTAACCCGGCCAGTTCAGATGTATTACTCACATTAGCTGAAAGACTGTTGATGTCTACACCTGGTCACTTATCCATTCCTGAATATTATCAGCTCCTGAATACTGTAAAATGAAGTCTATTAAAGAATCAACACTTAGATCAGTCCCTGGCCCGCTTGAACTGTTCCTCCCTGTAAGGATCTCTTCCTCAGCTCTCTCACCACCTGCCGGTTCTCCAGCGCTTACTGTATCCTTCTCAGATGGGGTCCTAGATGGCGCCCCTCATGTCTTGTGTTCCGAGGGGGTCCTGGAAGACGCCCCTCACTTCTCCTGTGCTGTGGAGGGCCGTGAACCAAAAGAGGTGTCTGGTCCTGGACCGCGCTGTCGCCGTCGTGGCAGAGATCGATGGCAGAGAGGACCTACAGACTCTTCAGCTCCTGTTCCTGCACCTGGTTTCCCTTCACATGGTTGATCGGCTCTTGGCTTTTTGTTTTGTGGTTCTTCGGCTGATTCGACGCCTGCAGACTCGATGGTGGACCCCTCACCTGCTGCAGACTCATTGGCTGTTGACATTTCGCCTGACTCTTCAGCTCCTAGTTCTTCGACTCCTAGTTCCTCGTCTCCTGGTTCCTCGACTCCTGGTTTCTCGACTCCTGATACATCGGGCCCTGATCCTTCGGCCCCTGGTCCTTCGGCTCCTGGTCCTTCGGCTCTTGGTCCTTTGGCTCCAGAGGACGCTGCCCTGCCTCTGGCTCCAGTGGGCGCTGCTCTGCCTCTGGCTCCAGAGGACGCTGCCCTGCCTCCGGCTCCTGTGGGCGCTGCCCTGCCTCTGGCTCCAGTGGACGCTTCCCTGCCTCCGGCTCCAGTGGGCGCTGCCCTACCTCCGGCTCCAGAGGGCGCTGCCCTGCCTCCAGCTCCAGAGGACGCTACCCTGCCTGCGGCACCAGAGGGTGCTACCTCTATGTCTACGGAGGGTCCCAGCGTTGCAGACGCCTCCACATCTACGGAGTGTCCCGACGCCTCCAACGCCTCCACGTCTACGGAGGGTCCACGTACCGTTGATGCCTCGACATCAACTGAGGGTCTCTACACCACTGATATCTCTATGCTAGACGTCTCTACACCAGACGTCTCTATGCCAGACGTCTCTACGCTCGATGTTTGCTTGCTTGATGTTTCCTCGCTTGACGTCTCAACGCCAGACGTCTCTATGCCAGACGTCTCTACGCCAGATGTCTCTACGCCAGATGTCTCTACACCAGATGTCTCTACGCCAGACGTCTCTACGCCAGACGTCTCTACACCAGACGTCTCTACGCCAGACGTCTCTACGCCAGACGTCTCTACGCCAGACGTCTCTACGCCAGACGTCTCTACGCCGGACGTCTCTACGTCGGACGTCTCTGCGTCGGACGTCTCTGCGTCAGACGTCTCTATGTCGGACGTCTCTACGCCGGACGTCTCTACATCGGACGTCTCTACGCCGGACGTCTCTATGCCGGACGTCTCTACGTCGGACGTCTCTAAGCCGGACGTCTCTACGCCAGACATCGCTACGCCAGACTTCTCTGCGCCAGACGTCTCTACGCCAGAAATCTCCACGCTCGATGTTTGCTCGCTTGATGTTTCCTCGCTCGACGTCTCCATGCTATGCATCTCTACACACGACGTCTCCATGCCAGACGTCTCTGCGCTCGATGGTTCCATGCCAGACGTCTCTGCGCTCAACGTTTCCACGTCGGACGTCTCTTCGCTCAAGGTTTCCTTGCTTGATGTTTCCTCGCTTAATGTTTCCACATCTGACAACGTCTTTACGCTCATCTCTACGCTCGTCTCTACGCTCGTCTCTACGTCTCTAGACGTCTCGACGCCTCCAAACATCTCAACGCTCGTCTTGACGCCTTCAGACGTCTCAAAGCTCGTTTTGACGCCTTCAGACGTCTCAACTCTTGTCTCGACGCCTTCAGACATCTCAACATTCATCTCAATGCCTTCAGATGTCTCAACACTCATCTCGACGCCGTCAGATGTCTCAACACTCGTCTCGATGCCTTTAGACGTCTCAACACTCGTCTCGACGCCTTCAGACATATCAACACTCGTCTCGACGCCTTCAGATGCCTCAACACTCGTCTCGACGCATTCAGACGTCTCAACACTCGTCTCGACTCTCGTCTCGACGCCTTCAGACATCTCAACACTCGTCTCACCGCCTTCAGATGCCTCAACACTCGTCTCGACGCATTCAGACGTCTCAACACTCGTCTCGACTCTCATCTCGACGCCTTCAGACATCTCAACACTCGTCTCAACGCCTTCAGACGTCTCAACACTCGTCTCGACGCCTTCAGACGTCTCAACACTCGTCTCGACGCTCGTCTCGACGCTTGTCTCGACACTCGTCTCGACGCCTTCTGACGTCTCGACACTCGTCTTGTCAACTTCAGAAGACTGCTCTTGACTCAATGACGCCTGATATCTCAGCGTTGCTCAACCCTTCGACGCCCGCTGACTCACCACCTGTGGTCCTCCCACATGCAGACTCACCGCCTACAGGCCACCCGCATGCTGATTCGCCACCTGCGGACCTCCCGCATGCTGCCTCACCACCTGCAGTCCATCCGCATGCTGATTCGCCACCTGCGGACCTCCCGCATGCTACCTCGCCACTTACGGTCTGCCCGCATGCTGACTCACCACCTACAGGCCACCCGCATGCTGATTCGCCACTTGCGGACCTCCCGCATGCTGCCTCACCACCTGCAGTCCACCCGCATGCTGACTCCTCGCTTGTGACCTCTGGTGGTCGGCCTCCCGGCCACCCCCCTGACCGACCATTGCCTGATGTCAGTCTCCTGGTCACCCTCTTTGGTTTTTTGACTATTTCTTAGGTTTAGTCTTTGTGTTTTGTTTCCACAGTTTTAGGTTTGGTCTTTGTGTTTAGTTTCCATAGTTTTAGATTTAGTATTTGTGTTTAGTTCCCATGGTTTTCGGTTTAGTCTTTGTGTTTGGTTCCCTTGGCTTTTCTTGGGTCTGGTCTTTGGGTTTTGTTCCCCCGGTTTGGTCTTTGTGTTTGCTCCCAGGTCTCCTCCTGCCGTTTTTTTGTTTTTTGCCCTTGTGTTTCCCTCGTGTCCCTTTGTCTTCCTCGTGCCCTCCATCCTCGCAGTTCCTCCCTCCGCCCGCCCTGGGTTTTTTGGGTGCATTTCTGGTGATGCCAGGGGGCGTCTCTTGAGGGGGGTACTGTAAGGATTGTGCCTTCCTTGTCTATTTTCCTGCCTGTCTCTTGTTAATCATCCCCAATCTGTCTCATACCCAGGTGTTTTTAATTTGTCTCATCTTGTCTGTGATTATATAAGTCCTGTTCTGTGTCTCAGTCATTGTCACCACATCGTCTGGTATCCCTTGTGTCTCTCGTTACTAGGATCATGTAAGTGTTTTGGCTGCCACAACAGCATTTTTTAAAATTATTATTAAAGTGTTTATTTTTATATAGCTTCTTGCCCTCTGAGTTTCTGTCTGCACCACTGGTTCCCTTATCAGTCAGGTCTCTCTGTGCAACACTATTTCTATGGGAATTGCACCCCCGCGCGATTACCTGAAGGAATACATTCACGCCTTTACGGTAGGGGGCGTCAGCGTCACCCCAGGTACCCCACCCTTTGGGTACTTAAGACGTGGACGCCCATCCTACTTTCTCTTTTTGCCCTTCACCTCGCTTAAACCTGAACTTTGTGGGACTTCTCTGTTGTTATATCGCTCGACCAGAGGTGAGCCCGTTCCCTACGCACATACAGAGAAATTTCTTACGTATTGCTGGACTGGCGAAAGCTAGTCCGGCACATTTTTCCTTAACCCCAAACTTTTCTTCCCTTCTCTCCGCAGATTGCTTCTCTCGATGTCGCTAACTGCGTCACATTACTACCCTGCTAAAGTCGTAGCAGGCTAGCTAGCGAAAGCGACGTGATGGAGGAGACGTCTCGGACAAGGATTTTAAGAAAACTTGTTTGTTTTTTCTCGGCCATGGCTCCCGAGAAAGGAAAGCGAAAACCAAGATTTACAAAAAAGGCTAGCAGGGCGGCGAGTCCTAGCCCGCGCGCCTGCCCCAGCGTCTGCAGTTTTTCCCTTTCGGCGACAGCCAACCACGAGGCCTGTCCTGTCTGCCTGGGGATGCTACACGCGAAAATGGCGTTGGGCGTACACGACTCTTGCCCACACTGCAGCCAGATGCCGGAGGCGGTGAGGAGACACCGAGTAGACTTTGTGGCCAAAGCCATGGGCGCAGCTGCGGCGCCAACAGACCCGGAACTCACAGAGGCTCTCACTCCCACGCCGGAGCTCGAGAGCATGGATTTGGAAGACAGTACTCTGATCAAATGGAGCAACAGCCCGGACGTAGCGGCTCTCATCAGGGACTCGACAACCGAATTTGACACTCGAGGCATGATGAACGCGGATGAGATCTCGCTAACAGCCTCAGGTAAAATTTCTGGTGATGAAGCCGACAACGAGTACAAGGGAGAGGAGGAGGACCTCTCACAGATCCCGGCGCCAGTGCTGCCGGAGACAACACCTCGATCCCCGCTCTGTTTGACTTGTGCCGCAGAGCGGCGGACGCGCTACAGATCCCTTGGCCAGAACCTCCACCTCGTCAACAGGTCACGAGGTTGACAGGAAATTATTTTTATGCCAAGCAACAATCCACAACAAGGCACAGGATGCCCATCTTCCCGGATTTCCTCACAGAGCTGACTCATACCTGGGCTGAACCCAGAGCTCCCATGCTGCTCCCACTCTCACAGTTCCTAGACGTGGCTGGAATGGAGGCAGCAGGAATAGCCAACGTGCCACAAATGGAGGACACGCTTGTATCTCACCTGGCCCCCAGATCTTCTGGAACAAAGCCAACTTTGTCTAGTAAAGCCTGTCGAGCCTCAGCTGTACAGCTCGAGAAGTGTTACAGAGCTCAGGGCCTCGCGACACGCGCCATGAATGCATCTCCCATAATGCAGGCATACCTGGCAGAAAAGCTGCACGAGTTCCAGGTGATGACAGACAAGCAGGCTTCCACTGAGGTGCTAGAAAAAGCCCGCAGGGTCACGGACTTTGTGCTCTGCATGATGGGGACAGCTGCCATTGCACAAGGCAGATGCATGGCTGAGGTGGTCATTGCCCAATGTCATCTGTGGATGACTCTGACGGACCTCCCGGAAGGTCAGCGGGTCCATTTTCTGCACCACTCGATAGAGCCGACGGGACTCTTCGGGAGAGCCCTGGACCAGATTCAGACCAGGCTGGAACAGAGGCGTAAACAGGCTGAGGCCCTCCGGGAGGGCATGCCAAGGAGAGCTTTTGCCCCCCCAGGGAGTCAACCGGGAGCAGACCCGTGCAGCATCGACACCGCTCGACCACACGTAATCCTCCACAGAAGAGGCCGGCGTACGAAGGGAAGCACCGGCAGAGACCCCCACCGGGTCCACCTCAGGCTGGTCAGTCCTAGAGTAGGAACAGGTTCGTCCCCCACCAGGCGGTCTAACAGAGGACCTCTTCGGCGAATCGTGATGCAAGACAGAAGCGAGCCTGACGAAACAGGCCCTCTGCTTAGTTCTGTTGGCTCGTCCGCCCAAGTGGTACGGGAGCCAAAGTTTACATGCCCAGACTTTATTTGTAAAAGAATACAAAAAGCTGGTGACTTTACTGTATGTACAAAACATGAATGTTCTGATGTATATGAAATAAAGTCAAAAGGTTTGTTGCACAAAACACAAAATAAAAATTCAAAGAATAGTTTCGCCCTGTTTCTTGACTCAAAAAACAAACAAAAAACAACAACAACATCACAGCTCCCCTCTGATAACAATTGTTATGAAGGTTGGGGGTTGCCACCCCCCTCCCTCGCGGTTCACGGGGTACTAGATCAGAACAATAAACCCCAGCAGGTTCACACAGGACTGTCTGTAGCAGACAGACCCCGAGGCATCTGCGAACAGGTAAAACGGCTCTCACGAGGCCAGGTGAGTGGGTCACACATTTAAACCCCGCACCGTCGGAACTCAGAGGGGCCGACAATACACAAATTCCCCAAGCCTGCAACACGTCCGCATGCCCGGAGGGCGTGCCGACAGAACAGGGTGACCATGACAACGCACCGTCATGGCCCCCAGATGCATTTAAACGGATAACAGCAATGAATAACGGGGGGGGCTACAGCAGAAGCCCTGGCCAGACTCACATGCTGACAAGGGGGACAACAATAATGCTGCAGGATTTGTAATTAAATGTTGTTACAAAACAGGAAATGCACCTGGGCCGAATCAGATACTTCTTCCTCGTGCCCGAGAAAGCCTGGACCAAATGAAATCGTCCAGGTTTATAGGTGCTAAGCAGAAAAAGGATATTCATGCAGTTTTAGACCCTCAAACTGGAACTAGCTTTTCATCTTGTAAAAACAGCAGGCCATGCACGACCAGTGAACCTGCAATGTGTGACCGAGCTCAACGCACTAGCCCAGCTGTGCTTTTAAATAAGATCCCCTCATCTGGGGGTTTGCAGCTCAGTCATAATATTGCAAAAATGAGCCTAGATTACCATATTTCTGGGTGTATGGGTCACCACCACCTTGGTCAAAACACACCCTTAGGGGAAACATGCCTGACACAGCTCCCTGGAGTCAAAGCCAGCTCCAGAGCAATGGCGGAACCAGAGGCTTGTGAACAAGACCCAACCACGGAGCGGCCTGGAATCCGGAGGTCTGTTCGCATACAAAACCTGCACTCCCTACGTGCCGTGCCTCTCACTAAACAGAGCAAAAGCAGACATTCTGGCCCACGGTTGTCCAGCAGAGGCAATGCATTGCACCTATCCCCTAGCACCCCCCAGTTTGGGGTGTGTGGGAACACACTTACAGGAAGGTCCCCTCCCTAATATTGTTGGCCCCCAGGGGGCCACAGGGCTCATGGTCCTTGGAGGTGTACTTAATTCTGGAACATGGACAACTGCTCCTCTTCAGAGGCCTGCAGCCTCAACTACAAGAACAGCCTCTCTACTTACGCCCAGGACTGTGGCAAATTTCAGCTTGGCTGCTGAGAGGAGCAAACTGATGTCCTCAGGCCTCCCCGGCAATGTAGTAAACACGATACAAGGAGCGAGAGCAATGTCAACACAGACTCTCTATGCTCGTAAATGGTATGTTTTTGAAGCTTGGTGCATGGAAAGGAATATTGTTTCTTATTCCTGTGACCTGGTCCAGCTTCTTACCTTTCTACAGGACCTGCTGGAGAAAGGCCGCTCTTTTTCCACAATTAAAGTGTTTTTATCAGCCATCTCGGCATGCCATGAAGGCTGGGGGGGAAAGACACCCGGTGCACACCCTCTCATGATAAGGTTCATGAAGGGCGTATTGAGGAAGAGACCTCCCAGCAGGACTTTGACCCCTGATTGGGATCTCCAATTGGTCCTGAGTGCTCTCTGTGAGCCCCCATTCGAACCGTTAAGCGAAATTAAGATAGATTTGCTATCTTATAAGACCACTTTGCTCCTGGCACTTTGCTCGGCGAAACGTGTGGGTGACCTCCATGCTTTATCTGTGCACCCAATGTGTACCAGGTTTGCCCCTGATAGGTCAAAGGTCACCCTACAGCCTAATCCTGCATATGTCCCAAAGGTTCTGTCAAAACAGCGCCTCTCACACTGGGTGACTGAGGCAATTAAAAGGGCGTACAGTAGAAAAGGTCAACAGGTGCCCTCTGGGGTACGTGCCCACTCTACTCGAGGCTTGGCCGCCTCGTGGTCACTGTTCAAGGGTGTACCAGTTGCAGACATCTGTGCAGCTGCGAACTGGAGCTCAACGAACACATTTGCAAAACATTACAGTTTGGACGTTACTACGTGTGACGACACTCAGGCTGTCCTCTCTAACACACAGTAGAGAGCAGCCAAGTGATGCCTAATGTATAAAAGCAGAAGTTCTCATAAGCATGCGTTTTACTGAGCATTTCAAGGGTGTGAATGAATTACGTTCCCATAGCAATAGTGTTGCACCGAGTGACTGACTGATAAGGGAACTGAAAGTTATGCACCATAACTCATGTTCCCTGAAGGAAGGGAACAAGATGCAACACAGTTGGCCCTTTTCAATGCTGAAGCTTGGTGAAGTGCACTTGGAGACCGTTTGGATGGGTGCTCGCGTCTTAAGTTCCCAGAGGGCGGGGTATCTGGGGTGACGCTGACGCCCCCTGCCGTAAAGGCGTGAATGTATTCCTTCAGGTAATCGCGCGGGGGTGCAATTCCCATAGCAATAGCGTTGCACCTCGTTCCCTTCCTTCAGGGAACATGAGTTATGGTGCATAACTTTCAGGTTTTATTCACGCTCTCTGAGTGAATCCCGCCAGTGTCACTGTTAAATTACAAGCCATAACTGATTTTGGCTATAGAAATGGCATATCTAAAGTAATTTGTGCTGTCAAATGTCTATATATTTTTTATTTAACAAAGTTATATACCGTAATAGCAATACATACATAGCAAACTAGGCAAACAGACTCGTTGCAAAAAACGCAATTTATTTTCACATTTGAGCATTTCAAGAGTTACATTAAACACTGCAAGTCTTACTGAAATGTAATGCTGGACAGAAAATCAAGAGTTTTTGGGGAGGAAAAAAGAGGTAAACAGAGACACACCTCTGCGCAAACAAATGACCGTCTTTAAGTGTTAATCTTGTTCAGTTTTGAAGAAGGGAAACAGATTCCTCCGTGAAAACACACTGACAGGCTGTGCGCGCTCCCACCGTGGTTGATCATTTTACGGCACAACACCTGTTCAGGTGAAAGTGGGCGGGGCGGTGAAAACTACACTGATCAGGTAAACGGACACAAGCAACACAACTAAAACCAGAATAAAAAATATAGAAGTATTTTCATTAACATTCAGAAACTAGGATCAGAAGTGACCTGTCCTCCTCCTCCTCCTCCTCCTCCTCCTCCTCCTCCTCCTCCTCCCTCCATCCTTGGCAGCAGCTCTGAGGGAAACAGTTTGCTCATTGCGCTGACCAACACCAACTTCTGCCTGTTTCTATGACTTTCAGACTTTTTGTCAAAGCGGGTATGAAAACTTGAAGGAATATCAGAGCGGAAGTTTTTTTTTCTCCATCCGTGAAACTTTAAGGACTGATGAAGACTTCGTCTTCTGTCGGATGATGGCAGCCTCCGTAATTCTGCTGCTCGGGATTATTCTGAAGATTATTTGTGTTGTTGGTAAGAATCCGACATAATGCTTTCGGGATCATTTTATAGATTGCTGGTCTAAATTGGAAAATAAATAAACAACTAAAAACCACCAGGTGGGGAAATTGTCAAACTGATCTATTTAAATTTCTCTAACAATTATGTAAACTCATGTGAACCTTTAAGACAGAGTGCATCCTCTTCTGTTGAAGTTATTTTCAGTTTTCTGTCAAACTGAATGTCAGAGCTGGTCATCAAACTTATGATTTCTTTGTATTAAAGAAAGTATTTTAGTTACTTTTCACCTTGTTGTATCTTCAAAGCAGGATTGTCAAACTCAGTTACACAAAGAACCAGAACTTACATTTAACTTAACTTTACAGAGCACAAGTCAGAATCCATTTTCTGCAGGTTTTTCTGTAAGAGTTTGGTCCCAGATGGACATTCAGATTTTCTCTTTCCAGATCAAAATCACACAGATGACTTTAAAATTTCAGTTTAATTTGTTTAATTTGTGAATTGTGCTTTAAGTATCGTGATAAGATAGAAAGGCACTATATACAGTCCATTTGTTTCTTTGACTAATTGCCATGTTGAGTCTGTGGGACAGAGTAAAGTATTTTTTAGACAAAAATAAAAGCCATGGAGAATCAATTGATTGGCAAACCGATTCTAACACATTTAAAATATTATCTTGTAGACACGAGTCTAATTTTAAAAAGTGTAATTTGTCCTTATTGGGACAAGGAGTCCCATTTTTTGAATCTACAATATTTCATTCAACCTTTATTTAAACAGATAAATCCCACTGAGACTCAAAGACTCATTTACAAGAGAGATCTGTTGGACAGACAATAAAAGTATGTCTGTCCAAATAATTTATTTCATATTTATTTCATTTAAATAAGTTAGGGCCCATGAGCTGTGTCAGATGTGTGTGTGCTGTCTTCCTCCTTAAGTTCTTGTTCTTTTCCGTACAATGCATTATATGCCTCACAAGGAGTCAGTGGGTAGTCTGTGTCCTCAGAAACAGGAACCTCCACCTAGTCCATACTGTGAAGGACTATTGAGCTCGACCCAGCCCATCTCCCCCTGCTTCCTGTTTTGACACAGCGTTGCCATTTTCTGTGGATGTAAAAAAAATGGCCTCCTGAAGTTCAAAAAGACGCTTCGATTGAGATTTTTTTTGCCTTTACTTTCAGCGTCTGCTATCCAACCCTAAAAATTCCTCCATACGTTGCGTTGCAGTGGTGACCTGCATTTTTCGGGTTGTGCAGGGTGGTACCATCAACTCTAATGTGTTTATTCTTCTTCACATGCCTGTTGGTCCCTCCAGCCATCGAACTGAGGTTCACGCCTGATCCACCAACACTCAACATCTACGGCACCCATCGGATGAACAAATCTGACAACCTTGAACTGACATGCAGGTATGATGCACCTCTGTGCACTTCATCAATGACCAGTCCTAAGATCTGTGCAGCATCACAGTCAGTGTGTGTTCTTTTGGCAGAGGTCGGCAGTACCTGAAGTGGGACACCCCTCCGACAAGCACTCGCTTCTCTACCCGTGACTGCAGCGGATCAGGACTTTTCTGCACAACGCTGACAATCATCAATGCAACTGTCAATGAAACTGGACAATATCAATGTTTCTACAAAGACCTGAGAATTGAAGACGGCAAGACTGCAGCAGCAGTTTACGTGTTTGTCCATGGTAAACTTCCATCCATTCATCCATCCATCCATCCATCCATCCATCCATCCATCCATTATCTTCCACTTGTTCAGGAGTCAGGTCTTGGGGACAGCAGCCTGAGCAGGGAGGTCCAGGCATCTCTTTCCACAGCCTCTTCCAGCTCTCCTTGGAGGACCCCAAGGTGTTCCCAGGCCAACCGAGCGATGTACTCTCTCCACGTGTCCTGGGTCTTCCTTGGGGTCTCCTCCCAGTCGGACATGCCTGAAGCACCTCCCTCTGGAGGCATCCAGGGAGCATCCTTACCAGATGCCCAAACCACCTCAACAGGCTCCTCTCGATGTGGAGGAGCAGTGGTTCTACTTTGAGTCTCTCCTGATAACTGAACTTCTCACCTTATCTCTAAGGGAGAGTCCAGCTACTCTGCAGAGAAAACTCATTTCAACTTCCTGTATCCACAATCTCATTCTTTCAGTCTCTACTCAGAGCTCATGACCACAGGTGAGGGTAGGAACATAGACTGACCAGTAAACAGAGAGCTTTATCTTACAGCTAAGCTCCCTATTCATCACAACGGACCGGCACAGAGTCCACAACACTGCAGACGCTGCACCAATCCGTCTGTCAAGCTCGCGCTCCATTCTTCCCTCACTCCTGAACAAAACCCTGAGATACTTTAACTCCTCCACTTGAGGCAGAACCTCATTCTTGGCCCGTTCACTTTTAACTTATTTATTAATCAAATGTTTATTTAAGATTCATTTAAAATAATTTTAGATGACACATTTCATCAAATTAATATAGAGAAAGCCTTCAATGATTTTATTAAATTTACTGTTTTTCCAAAAAGTGCTGTTATTTTCTCTGTTTTAGATTACAAGATGCCGTTTGTGCCGTCTGAGAAGGAATACGAGGTGGTCTTCATTCGTGAAGGAGAGAGGGTGGTGATTCCCTGCCGAGGCTCGTTGGAAAATCTCAACGTTACACTTAACACTGTGAGGAGGGCGTCTTCCTGTTTCACCTCTTAAACTGACTTTTAAATACTTTATTTTAAAATAATGGAGCACCTTCTGAAACTGACAAAAATGAGATAATTTCTATTGTAGTATGAGAACATTCAACTATCACCACCAAAAGGGAATGGTGGGAAATAATGTTTTTGCCTGTGTGTGCATCAGTTTAGTTCTCTGTGAATCAAAGGACAGATCTCAATGAAATTCCCAAAAAGTAGTGGATCCATCTCCACAACTGATTCACTTTTAGAATAGATCATTCAAGTTGGCTGCTACAGCCAGTCGAGTTTAGCTAATACAATAATTGCAAAATGTTTGTTTTACAGGTACTGTATTGGGCTAGGTTTTGGCATGGTAGTGGCTGAGAGTCATTTTCAACACAGCGTTTACAAATCTTGATCTTGCAAGATCTTGCAATATTGTGTGAGATCACACAAACATTTTTTTTTCAAAATGACTAACTTTGTAAAGCTCTCAATATAAGACCCTATTTTAGAGTTCTGGCATGAACGGCAGCAAGCAAAATGCATTTCTTCAAACAATGCTAAGCCAATGCTATTACAAATATAAACATACTTTGAATAGAAACTGCTGATGAAGTAATTTTCCTTCTGACACCCTCATAGCGAAATAATAAAAAAGACAACAGATTAAACATATGCTATTTCTCTTGTGTAGCAAGAGTTAACTTTCCAAAAGTACAATTTGATGTGGTGCATTCAATAGCGATTGTTCTTTAGACTCCCGATGCTTGATATCATCACGTTTTTCCAACTCCAAGCCCCAGTTTTTAACAGACATTTCCATTCTCTTATAACTCTTTAGTCTCCCAAAGCGTTGTAAGGAACAAGGGCTTTTGAATTTTAAACTGGTGGAGTCACTGACACCAGGAACAAATTGGTTTATTATAACTTTCAGTGAACACAGAGACAGACGCACACACAAAAACAGACTGGTGCTATCTCATCAGTTTGGACCATAAAATAAGTTTACTGATTTTAATTTGGTTTATTTTGCTTTAAATCAATGAAGTCCTCTGTTTGTCAGAAGTACCCATTCAAGAAGCTGCATCCTGATGGGAAGGACTCGGTGTGGGATGCCAAGAAGGGCTTCACTATACCCACTCATCTGATCAGCTACGCCGGTGTGGTGTCCTGCCAGACTCGTATCGGAAACGAGACCTTTAATTCTCCTCTGTACATCGTGGCTGTTGTCGGTAAGATGGAAAGTGACTCACAGATTCATGTATGGTTCTCTGAGACAGTGAACTTGACTGAAAATATGTTGGGAATTTTCCAAAGTAATCGAGGAGTCAAGAAGCTTAAAGAGAATTGCCTTCTGTGGCAACAAGCAATGCTATGGAAGATCACAGGTTCAACAGAATACAAAGTCTGAGCAAGTTGTGGGGGAAGTCTGATCATAAACAGGGCGTATATACCTACACAGGGGGTCATGATTCATGCATGCCTGAACCCCCAGAGCCAGTCATCAACTAGGAAGTGCTCATGATCTGAGTGTGCCCAAATCCAGGAATGGATCAGGTTTTAAGAAGGGTTTGTGATCTGTTGATTCTCTATTTACATGCAGTCATGTGGTTTTTGCCTCCTCATGTAAAACAAACTGAGTGTAGGACTGTGGAGAACAATGGCATGTCCACCGACTGTCGTGCCTTCCCCTCCCTTTTCCGCAGGATACAAGATTTATGACCTCACCCTGACCCCTGTTCAACAAAAGCTGTCTGTGGGGGAGCGGCTGGTGCTCAGCTGCACTGCTCACACCGAGCTCAACGTGGGCATCGAATTCAACTGGACGCACTCTGGAGGGGTCCAGGTCAGTGCCCAGACCTCTGCTCCTAAACCACGAGTAAACTCATGTGACCCCCTTCTGTGAACAGAGTTTTGACTGATGACAAGCAGAGTCTGAATTTGCTGTTTCTCACATCCTCTAGTTTGTAAAAAAAAAAAAAAAAAGAAAAGAGTTTGTGACTTCCTGTTTTCAGAAGTCCGTCAACATTTCTTTGTTACGTCAAGTCAGATAGCAAAAGTAATGAGTGTTTTTGAAGTTCTAACTTCTGAAGGAAATATCTCACTGAACCACAACTAGATGAGGACAGTATTTCTACATAGTCTCCAAAATGTCTTAAAACATTTGCAGTGGTTCTCTTCTCTCTTTTTTTGCACAAGTCACAGAGATTTGCAGCAAAGTCACTTGAATTTGAACATGTTCAAAAGATTTGTGTGACAATTTATTTTCTTAGTTTGTCTCATTTTTAGAGTCCTAAAGCTGCACAGGAGGTCATCTATAACAGAAAACAGTCCGCAGCCCTGAATGTCCAGGTCTAAAAACATAGATGTTAAAAAAAAAAAAAGATTGACACAAAAACTGCTCGATACAGTATGTGCCCACCTTCATTTCTAAAGTGTACTCCAGTAGACTAAATCTTGAACTTGGGAGTGGAAAGGTGGGCTCAAAGTAGGCTGAGGTGAGTTCAATGTGCATGGAGGTGTGTAAGGAAATAATGTGCACAGACTACAATAGTGTTTAGCAAGCTGTGCACACAAAAACAAGCCTTGATTTTCAAAAATGTTCTGTGCAAAATCTAGAAACACAGTTTGCTGACTGCTTGGTCACTAAGAGAATTCAGTGAGATTGCAACAGCAAAAATTAAAAAAATTCTCTTTATTTGTATACAACAATCCCTTCTCAGTGAGGTTAAAAATACCTTTACCATATACTGTGTGTGCTACAGTAAGCACAAGAAACAGAACTAGAAAGGGAGGAGACTGAGGAGTCTCCAGGCTCGAACCAGCAGACTGAGAGACAGCTCTGTTCATCAGGCAGTCAGGATGCTAAACACTCTGCCTGCTCTGCCCCCCCTCCCATTTGAACTGCCTTAACACTAAAACTTTCTCACACATTACCACACAACACAAAGATTTTAACACTGGACTCTGTGTCATCAAACGGGTTATTCACTAAACTCTCGGTCATGTGCTCATACAGTTTGCACTACTTCTCATACTTGCACTAATGTTTGTATTACATCACTGCCTATAATCATAATACTGTTTACATTCTCTGTTTACATTTATTAATACTGTTTACTTTTATTACTACTGCTTACATGTAACTACTACTGTTTACATTTACACTACTCTAATATCTACACCACTGCTGATACATATACAATGTGCTCTGAACGGTCTTATTTAGGGATGCCCAATGTGCCTTACTGCATATGCCACTTTTTGCCTCTATAACAACATCAACTACTACCTCATACATATACTGTGTACATTAACTCATACGCTGCTTTGCCACTTTGCAAATGTCAATGCTAGAAACCTTTAGTTTATTTTAGTTATACTTTTTATACTCTTTTTTTATACTAGTATGCAAAAACTCAGGACAGTATTATGTTCATTAAATGTTTAATGTTTTAGTTTTAGAGTTGGTGTAAATTTTCATACTCTTATACCACTATGCAAAAAACTCAGGACAGTGTTAGTTTTACTATTTTATGCTTATGTCAATTATTATATGTTTCAGTGTTTCAATGTTTAGATGTTTACTGTTGCACCGAGGGACTGAGAGAAACGCAATTTCGGTCCTGTGTATGTCCTGTACAGTACATATTGCAGATCTGACAATAAAGTTGACTTTGACTTTGACTTTGACTTTCCTGGAGAAAATTACGGGGACTGCCATGTGGCAGCCATTTTAAACTTTAGATGAGAAAAATGCTTACGTTTTGATAAATATATATTTTTTGATTTACCCTTTATTTATCCAGGTCGTCTCATTGAGCCATGAGAACTCATTTTCAAGAGAAACCTATTTAGGGAGCAGATGGTGGGGGTTGAGGGCCTTGCTCAGGGGTGAATGAGGGTGGAGGCAGGTATGGGTGTTTCACATTTTTCCACCCACATTTTTGATGTAGTCGGTACCGGGGCTTGAACCAGCGATCTTCCGATCACAGGCCCACCGTCTCTAGCCACTGTGCCACTACTCCCCCATTATGTATGTATATATTAAAGAATGTGGTGTTAGGAAGAGTTTGTTTGATGACTTACTTTGTTCAGAGAACTCCACTCTAGATCATGTGACCTCACTGTCCTCATTCTGTCTTTTGCCTTGACGAAGATGTTCACTCATACCCTCCCTTCCTCCCTCCTGCTTTTTTGTTCTCTTGTCCTGTCAATCTCAGAGCCTCTCTTTACACATCTTCTGAATCAAAAATTATTATGGATTTGGTCAGCTGGTCCCTTAACGCAATTGATAAAAAAAATTCCACCAGAACGCAGGGTGTTGGAGAGCCCTCATGCCCTGAATGAACCGATGCAGCTGGGTGTGTCATTGATTCCTGGGGTGAGTGGAAGACGATGTGCCTATCTGTTCTGTCCGTGGAGGACATAGAAGATGTGTTCATCATTGGATTTATGATAACAGGGTTTCTGCTTTTTGGAATTAGTGGATACCTTGGATATCGACAAATTAGGAAGATATTGGCACCCGTTTTGGCCACGGTAAAGCTGTCAGCCTTATGTGAAAGACTAATCTGTGTCTCAAGCTCTCAGACTCAGATGCTTGACAAGCACAACTGCAAGCTGGATTTGATTTCTTCACTATACTCAGGAAATGAACTCAGATGATGTTTTTGGACTGTGGGTTTCCTCCCACAGTCCAAAAACATGCATGTTAGGCTGATTGGCTACTCTAAATTGACCCTGGGTGTGAGTGAGACAGGTCCCTCTTGTACATGAGTCCCCGTGGCTCAATGAAGCTAGCCTGTATAAATAAAGGTTGAATGAATTTCTGAGAATCGTAGGCCATTTGCCTCTCCTGGAAATCGCCAGCATTCAATCTTGGATCAAGGATTCAATCTTGGAGAATGCTAAATCGAGCACGGATCGGACGGAATGTCCACTAATTCTGGCTGTTTGGATTTGCCATAGACTGTACCAGCAGAACTCAAAGGCAGACAGAAAACAGTCTGACAGCCCAAACAATTGTTGGTTATCTGAATTTGGCCTCCCTGCTGGTCTTGGACAGGCCAACTTATCTCAAACTGCTCCTGGAGGATACATAAACTAGAAGCTCTGCCTGTCCCCCCACTCACAAGGACATCTGTGGCCTTATCAGAACCATGATGCTGATGTACAATCTTATCAGAACTCAGGAACTCTCTGGAGTGTTTGTGGATAACTCACCAACTTTGTCGACCTCTATGTATAAATGTATTATGCTGTCATTGTATGTTGCAGCTTTATATATGAGGTCTTTTTTTGTTTTTGCATCTTTTATACTGTTTCCCAGCCAGGAAATGGTGTGAGACGTGTTTTTTTTTTTTACTTCCTCCATCCTCGTGTTCTCTTTTTTTCATCTTGTATGTTGTATGTAACAGATCTGTCTTGTAAATGACTCTTTGAGTTTCAATGGGAACTAACCTATATAAATAAAGGGCTAATAATAATGTGGCCGTTAGACGCTGTGAAAAGTTCTGTCAAATGTTTTTCTATGAGAAAAATGGCATCTTTGTTGGCAAATTATGCCACCATGGTAACTCGAAATGCCAATAAATGTACCGGTAATAGCACACATTACGGTGATGAGCCGGCCATTTTGATATACATTTGTCGGGGGACAGTTGTGGTTCGGCCCGCATTAAAGTTGAAGGAAGATTAAGACCCTTTTCAGGAGGATAATAATAGGTGGCTGCCTTCAGGCAGTCCCCAACAAAATAATAATAAAAAGTTGTGTAAAGAAATGAGACATGCGTAATGTGACAAACTATTGCACGCCAAATCGACTAGCAGAGTGATTTCAGTGAACGAGTAGCTCATTGTCAGAGAAAATTACACTTAGATGGTGTAAAAGTTAATTTTGGTCAAATGACTAACTTTATGGTCTCCTGCCACAGAACTCAGACGATGTTTTGAGACTGTCCCACACAGTATCACAGAAAAAGAAGTTGTGGAACTCTCTGGAGCTGTCCAACACGCTGATGGTGGAGAACGTGACCATGGACCACGCTGGAAAGTTCACCTGTACTGCTTCCAGCGGCCAGATGGAGAAATTTGCCTCATCACATCTAAAAGTTTATGGTAGGTACTTGGAAAATATTTTGCTGTAGAGTGGTATTATTATTATTATTATTATTATTTTTACAAGAAATGGGAGTCATCATTTTTGAAAGCTATAAATGCAATGTGCTGGCTGTTTCTGTTCAGTTCTCTGAGATGACTCCTGTTGTGACTTGGCGTTATTTAAATAAACTGAACTGAATTGAACTGAATATGATTTCTGTTTTTACATTGCCTGTAAGTATAGTTTTCTCAAATTATTTATTTAGAGGGGAGGGAGAGCAATCTCAGTTTTTCCAAAATTGTTTAGTTGGTGGGAGTGGGCAGTGCTCCTGACGCAGGGATGTTTAGCATGTTCTGTTTCATGACTGCTGTGAGGCATTTTCTGCATGAAAAATTTGAAGAAGTAAAATATTAGTAAGCATAATAATAATAATAATAATAATAATAATAATAATAATAATAATAATAATGATAATAATAACAATAATAACAATAATTTATACTTTTTTCCTATTTATGATTTCTACTAAGAAGAAACGTAAAATAAATTAACAGCAACATGCAATCATGATGTGCAGCTTTATTGGGAAAAGTGTGCTTAGCGTTTCATTAAAAGGCAGACAATATTTGCAAAAATCTCTGATTAATTTCCCCACATCACACAATAATGAGATTTGGACAAAATGAGTGAGAAAATCCACTCAAAGTGACTGACAACAAGTTTACATTTCTTTTTATATATTTTTGATTACAGTAGTCCCTCGTTTAAAATAATTCATTTAAAATAAAAATTCTGTGCCGATCCATTCATTCTGTGCTCATCCATCAATCAGCCAATCGTGTGTCATGTCCAATCTTATTTTGAAAAACTGCGATAGAACGAGTCCGCGAAAAACAAACTGTGAAGTAGTGAGAGACTACTGTATTACAAAGCTGTTGTTGTAATATTGCGCTGTAGCTGTTTAAATACCCTTTAAAAAAATTCCAGTTTTATTATTCTTTTATTTTCCTTTAACTTTATGGGTTCAGTTTTTATTTTTATTTATTTTTTTGGTTTGTAATAAGAAAAGAAAGCTCTGTTTGGTTTTTTTTTTTTTTTTTTTCGTTCAGTGGTGGGTTTTTCATGTTGTTTTATTCCTTCCAGAAAAGCCTTTCATTGAGATTAAAGAACCGTGGACAAAAGTGTGGGAAGTAAATGTGTGGGAAGAAAATATGGGGGATCAAACATCGACGCAGATCCCCGTCATATACTCAGCCTATCCAGAACCCAACATTAAATGGTATGGCTTTGACAAGGCATGGGAAACCCTGACATATGATGAAGATGATGTTAAAGCGCTCATCTTCTCTTGCTGCCCAGGTTGAAAAATGGCCACGAGTTGAAGGACGACTACAGAGTGAAGCAGAAAAGCGATGCTCTGGTTATCCGTGGAGTCACCGAGGCGGATGCAGGGAACTACACGGTGGTTCTGATCAATAAGATCACCAAGGAGGAGCAGAGTCGCTCCTTTCAGCTGCTGGTCAACAGTAAGTTCTGCTTGTTCATAAAGTTTTCATGTAGTGTAGCAAATATTGCTTGTGAAGAATGCTTCTCTGGCAGAAGATGTGCATGTCTCCAAGGAACGTTGTGTTTTCATTTTTCAGTGCATCGACACCATCACATTTACCTGATCTTATTTTCTTGCTAATAGACATGAATTACATGATTGCCCATCATTCGTGGCAATAATCAAGCAGTTGTCCCAAATCACAGGAACAGTTTATTGATTCACCTGTAGAGATTTTCAAATAATCTTGTTCTTCTCCTTCTTCTTTTTCTTCTTGTTCATCCTCCTCCTCCTCCAGCTTTTCCTTCTTCATGGGTCTCCACAGTGAGTCATCCTCCATCTCACTCCATGTCCTCTCTAACTACATCTGTATACCGTATCTCCTCTTTGTCTTTTTCCTGGCAGCTGCATTTCTAACATCCTTCTACCAATATACCCACTGTCCCTCCTCTGGACATGTCCAAACCACTGTCCCTCCTCTGGACATGTCCAAACCACTGTCCCTCCTCTGGACATGTCCAAACCACTGTCCCTCCTCTGGACATGTCCAAACCACTGTCCCTCCTCTGGACATGTCCAAACCACTGTCCCTCCTCTGGACATGTCCAAACCACTGTCCCTCCTCTGGACATGTCCAAACCACTGTCCCTCCTCTGGACATGTCCAAACCACTGTCCCTCCTCTGGACATGTCCAAACCACTGTCCCTCCTCTGGACATGTCCAAACCACTGTCCCTCCTCTGGACATGTCCAAACCACTGTCCCTCCTCTGGACATGTCCAAACCACTGTCCCTCCTCTGGACATGTCCAAACCATCTCAGTCTGGCCTCCCTAACTTTATCTCCCAGTTGTTCAACATGTGCTGTACCTCTGATGATCTCATTCCTGATCTTATCCATCCTTGTCACTCCTAAGGAGAACCTCAGCATCTTCATTTCTGCTACTTCCAGATCTGTCTCCTGTCTTTTTGTCCATGTCTCTGTCTCCAGATACAACATAGCTGGTCTCACCACTGTCTTGTAAACTTTTCCTTTGACCTTTGCCACCACTCTTGTCACAAATCACTATTGAAACTTTTACAAATTTTGAAATCACAATTGTTTTAATTTAATTACAAACCTGTTACAAAACTGGAAACTTTACCTGACTGTAAAGCACTCAGTGCAACTTTTTCTTTTGTTTTTAAATGTGCTTAAAAAAAATTTTGTCAGGACCTATCGTTTATTTATTTGTTTTGTCTTTTTTACTCCCACAGTGCCTCCTCGTATTATCGAGAAGGAAGTGGCTGCAGACACAGATGTGTATGAATACGGCAAGAGCCCCACCTTGAGGTGCACGGCCCGTGGGTTCCCCATCCCTGAGCACATCCAGTGGCAGTGGCTGTCCAAGGAAGACTGCCCCGAGGCCTTTACGTAAGCCACCTCTGTCGTGCGAAGCCGTTTCTGTGTGCGTGTGAAGAAGAGTTTGACGGGGGTCACTCACTGTCAACAGGTTGTTGACTTTGAAAAGGAGTGGCCACCTTTATGATGTTGACAAACTACGAGATGAGACAATGAGACTCTAACGTTCAGATCAGCGGATGTGATTCATTATTTTCACCGTCTATTTTTATACCAGCGTTGAGACACAATCCCAAACTTACAAAACAATCTGGCCGAGTCAGAAAGCAGCTCTCGCCATGAAATGTGCAGCAGGGACATTTGTGCAGTAACACAACATCCTCAGTGACTCCTGCTGTGATTTCACGAGCACTGATAGAAAGCAGTTGTGTGTGTGTGTGTGTGTGTGTGTGTTTCACGAGCACTGATAGAAAGCAGTTGTGTGTGTGTGTGTGTGTGTGTGTGAAGCCCTTTTAACCAGCAGCAGGTTCCTTATCTTCTGCCTACACATTTGAGTGTTTCCTTAGTTCTGATCCAAATTTCCTGTCGTTCCCACTGCAGTCTCTGTTTTTTAAAGGAATGTATCTTCTTGAGAAAACGTGTTTCCCTATCATCACGTCACTTTTGTCAGCTTCTTTGACAAAGTTTTTTGTTTTTGTTGTTTGTTTGTTTGTTGTTGTTGTTATTGTTACTTGAGAAACATTGCTTGAATTGATCGTTTGGATTGAGTTTGATTTTGTTACTGTGAAAAAAGGGGCAGATATTTTAAGATTATTTCTTCTCTCTGCCACCTTTCATTTTATGTTTTTTACATTTTACACTGTATGTTTATATATTGCTTTCTTTTATGTTGATGTAGAATGAATAAATTTAATAACAATAAAAAAAAAAGTTTTTCCCACTATCATTTAGAGGAAAACCAGTTGTTGTGAGTTTCAATTGAGAATAATAATTAGACAATANCCACTGTCTCTCCTCTGGACATGTCCAAACCACTGTCTCTCCTCTGGACATGTCCAAACCACTGTCCCTCCTCTGGACATGTCCAAACCACTGTCTCTCCTCTGGACATGTCCAAACCACTGTCCCTCCTCTGGACATGTCCAAACCACTGTCCCTCCTCTGGACATGTCCAAACCACTGTCCCTCCTCTGGACATGTCCAAACCACTGTCCCTCCTCTGGACATGTCCAAACCACTGTCTCTCCTCTGGACATGTCCAAACCACTGTCTCTCCTCTGGACATGTCCAAACCACTGTCCCTCCTCTGGACATGTCCAAACCACTGTCTCTCCTCTGGACATGTCCAAACCACTGTCTCTCCTCTGGACATGTCCAAACCATCTCAGTCTGGCCTCCCTAACTTTATCTCCCAGTTGTTCAACATGTGCTGTACCTCTGATGATCTCATTCCTGATCTTATCCATCCTTGTCACTCCTAAGGAGAACCTCAGCATCTTCATTTCTGCTACTTCCAGATCTGTCTCCTGTCTTTTTGTCCATGTCTCTGTCTCCAGACAATACAACATAGCTGGTCTAGTGGTCTCACCACTGTCTTGTAAACTTTTCCTTTGACCTTTGCCACCACTCTTGTCACAAATCACTATTGAAACTTTTACAAATTTTGAAATCACAATTGTTTTAATTTAATTACAAACCTGTTACAAAACTGGAAACTTTACCTGACTGTAAAGCACTCAGTGCAACTTTTTCTTTTGTTTTTAAATGTGCTTAAAAAAAATTTTGTCAGGACCTATCGTTTATTTATTTGTTTTGTCTTTTTTACTCCCACAGTGCCTCCTCGTATTATCGAGAAGGAAGTGGCTGCAGACACAGATGTGTATGAATACGGCAAGAGCCCCACCTTGAGGTGCACGGCCCGTGGGTTCCCCATCCCTGAGCACATCCAGTGGCAGTGGCTGTCCAAGGAAGACTGCCCCGAGGCCTTTACGTAAGCCACCTCTGTCGTGCGAAGCCGTTTCTGTGTGCGTGTGAAGAAGAGTTTGACGGGGGTCACTCACTGTCAACAGGTTGTTGACTTTGAAAAGGAGTGGCCACCTTTATGATGTTGACAAACTACGAGATGAGACAATGAGACTCTAACGTTCAGATCAGCGGATGTGATTCATTATTTTCACCGTCTATTTTTATACCAGCGTTGAGACACAATCCCAAACTTACAAAACAATCTGGCCGAGTCAGAAAGCAGCTCTCGCCATGAAATGTGCAGCAGGGACATTTGTGCAGTAACACAACATCCTCAGTGACTCCTGCTGTGATTTCACGAGCACTGATAGAAAGCAGTTGTGTGTGTGTGTGTGTGTGTGTGTGAAGCCCTTTTAACCAGCAGCAGGTTCCTTATCTTCTGCCTACACATTTGAGTGTTTCCTTAGTTCTGATCCAAATTTCCTGTCGTTCCCACTGCAGTCTCTGTTTTTTAAAGGAATGTATCTTCTTGAGAAAACGTGTTTCCCTATCATCACGTCACTTTTGTCAGCTTCTTTGACAAAGTTTTTTGTTTTTGTTGTTTGTTTGTTTGTTGTTGTTGTTATTGTTACTTGAGAAACATTGCTTGAATTGATCGTTTGGATTGAGTTTGATTTTGTTACTGTGAAAAAAGGGGCAGATATTTTAAGATTATTTCTTCTCTCTGCCACCTTTCATTTTATGTTTTTTACATTTTACACTGTATGTTTATATATTGCTTTCTTTTATGTTGATGTAGAATGAATAAATTTAATAACAATAAAAAAAAAAGTTTTTCCCACTATCATTTAGAGGAAAACCAGTTGTTGTGAGTTTCAATTGAGAATAATAATTAGACAATAAAATAAATTTTAAAAAAGCAACTATGAAGATTTTTGCAGAAAGATTTAAACATGTTTTGTACAATAGCGTAACTGTTGATGCTTATGTCAGTTTATGTACAAAAAAAAAAGGATCAGTTGCAAATAAAAAAGTTTTTCTTTTGTAATGTTTGATGATGTTTGTTCTTTATCTACCAGGTCAGGATTTCCAAAGTCTGAGATCCAGCTGGATAAATGCTCCGGCTGGAAAAACATAACGAGCAACAGCGGTCACAACCACGTTGAAATCACCAGTCTCATTGATAGAACCCAAAAGGTAGAAACGTTCTTGACTGCACTTGTTTTCATTTGACTCCTGCCTATATTTATTAATTTTTTATTGATAAAGCCTCCCATATGTGAAACAAAACGTGTTCCACTACAGAGCAGAAGTCCAGTGGTTTAGTTTTTAGCCTTTTTATACATTTACCATGTCCTGGATGACAGAAGACTTGCACCAGCATGCAGTTACACATGATGACCTAATCAAAGCACAAGATCTTAGCTGAAGACTATTAACTGTTAAAGTCAGCTCTGTTTGTCCATTGGCAAAATATCTCATGAACTTCTTACAATTACTGTACTGAGCTAAATTTAATGTGGTAGTAGCTGTGAGTCATTACAACATATACTGTATATTGACTTCATTGCATGGAATCACAATATCATACATTTCTCATATTTTGACCAAAACAGCTATAACTTCATAATTTATTGGCAAAAAATAATATTGGTCTAAAACTCTAGCTTGTGGGGCATGATGGCCAATGTGCATTCCTTCAAGTAAAGCTATGCCCTCCATTTTTTGTCCAACCAAAACTTTATATTTTAGTTGGTAATAAGTAGTGGTGTTCCGATCAAGCCTGATAGCAGAATTTTAACAAGTACTGTATTCATACTAAAAATAAAAATGCCCCGAGACCTGGAACTGATACAGATTATATGCTTGGTGCCATTTCTGCTTCCGCTGCACAAGTGACCGAGGGTGAAAAAATGTCTGCAGTACGGAGATATTTTCAGAAAAACACGGATGATATCAAAAAAGTAGATTAAAGTAGATTGTCTGCTGTGCTTAGCTAAACTGT
>JBBPBX010003934.1:55096-65333 GCA_038048925.1 Garcialebias charrua
CATTCAGACCCACCCTCATCCTCACCCTCAGTCACACAGAGTCCTGCGATTTTTAAAGTGCGACTAAACCCAAAATTAACTTTTTTTAGCTGATAAACTCCCTAGAATGTGTTTAAAATGTTATCTAGCACTATGGCTGTGTTTATTCTCACATAATTGTGCATATCTGTGTAAATTGGCAATATTTGGCAATATTTGGTCTAAAAATGTGTTTACGGTAGTTCTATGGGTTGAACTGGTGGATTACACCTTAATTTTCTTATTTGTGCAAACGCTCATGTGTGACATGTCTGCTCATGTGTGATGTCACACAGGTGGTTCAAGCAGAGCCAATCCCCTGCAGAGATGAGAAGTGCATACCTTATATGGAAGTGCTGCATTTCACTCCTGACAAGCGGTTTTATTTTTATTTTCATTTTCATTGTTTTAGGCCTTTGGTTTTGGATGGAATGGGTGGAATAGATAAATACATCTACATGTTTATTCTTTGTTGTTGCTTGGTGTATGTTGTTGGCTAGAGGTTTAATTTGTTTTAGGTTGTTGCAGGTGGAGGCGTGAACAAAAGCACAACTCTACCTCCACCCTTCCTTGTCTCTCGACACGCCCATTTTCAGGGAGATTTTGGAAGGAGGAGTTACCGTCTCAACCTGGGTTTAGTCTCACTTTAATAAAAAGTTCTAAAAAAATAAAAAAAGAACAGGGAGCGCTGGTCCTGCAGCTCACACATCAGAACAGCCCACCAGGAAATCTCCAGACCCTCCCGCAGCCACGCTGGACCTGAGTTTAATTAGCTTGTGACAAATTCCTTAATTTCTCACAGTTTCAGTCATGGTGTCAACAGACAAGGAGAAGGAGATCACTTGCCTCTTGGAATAAACAAAACAAAATAAAAGGCCTTTAAACCAGATCAGGGATGAGGAAGGGAAATTGAATACATTGGTGTCATACAAAACAGCCCATCGTTGGGCAGTTAATTGGGTGACACTGAGAACGCATACGTGGTTGTAAAAATTGAGCTTTGCATGGACATGCCCTGCGGGCATCTGCTTCGACTCGAATTGCTACGTGCAGACCTCCGTGTATTGACGAACGCCGCTTGACGCCGTTCGAACGCAGCGGCACAAGCCTTTGAACGCGGGCGCGAAAGCGCCAAGCTCAAATTTTACGACCGCGAACGCAAGCGCGTTGTCTCACAATAAACTGCCCGGCGCCGGACTGTTTTGTATGTGACACAAATGTATTAAATTACCCTTTTTCATCCCTGATCTGGCCTTTTCTTTTGTTTTTTGCCAAAAGTCAAGTGATCGCTTCCTCCTCCGCTGACTCCATGACTGAAATGACGAGGAAATGAATGAATTTGTCACGAGCGAATTAAACGCGGGTTCAACGTGGCTGCGCGAGGTTCTGCAGATTTCCTGGTGTTCTGGTGTGCTGGACCAGCGCTCCCTGTTTTTATTTTATTTTTTAGAACTTTTTATTAACATATAAACACAGAACACCGCAGCGGCTGCAGCCAGAGCCAGCTGCCGGCTCGTGCCTTCCCCCCCCACCCGACCTGTCAATCAATTCAGTAGGCGTGTCAGCAAATGACCAATCAGCGACCTCAATTTGTCCCATAGGTAAACGCTCCGCCCTGCTGTGGCTCAAATGACGTCAAGTATTTGGAGCGAAAACGCATTAACTAACGCAGAGCTATGCTGTGAACTACCTGCGCACAGAACGCGCGCGTTGAGCGGCGTTCGGCAAAACGCAGAACTATACTGGAGACATGCATGTTTTTGGTCTATGGGAGGAAACCAGAGTACCCAGAGAAAACCCATACATGCACGGAGAGAACATGCAAACTCCACCCAGAAAGGTCCTGGGCTTGGATTTGATCCGGCGAACTTCTCGCTGAGAGACAACAGCCCTACCAACTGAAGTAGAGCTGTCCAAACTAATGTGCTGGATGGGTGGGCCAGGTCGGTCTCGGGCTTTTGATATGGTTTTATGAATCATACAGCACAAGTAAAACTAAATAAGAATGCACAACATAAAATTGTGTTAATCTACTTGCAGAGGAGGAGGCAGTAAGTTTATATGTTGAGAGGATGAAGAAATAAAGAAGAGTGCAGCAGTTCATCAGACTGTGAAGAGTGTAGCACTGCCACTGGTGCACTGTGCAATAATTGAGCATGTCAGCTCAGGCTTCTATGGTTTTACGAATCATACAGCTCAAAGAGAACTAAATAAGAATGCACAATATAAAATTATGTTAATCTACTTTTTGAGGAGGAGGCAGGTCTGACCGGCTAGTTGAAAGAGTTGAAAAAAAAAGTCCAGTTAAGCTCAGATGGATCATCTGATCACCAGCTGTGCGACAGGTGCGTCTCCACACCTGCTGTCTTCTGTGGTGAAGGAAGTAGCAGCATCTACAAAAGCCAAAGCGAGCAGCACGTTCAATTAAAATAGACTTGTTCTATATTTTTTCCAAATAATTTTACTCTAAAAACATTTTTGTTCATCAGTATAATAGCCTGTCTTAATGGTGCATTCAGACCGAACAGCTTTTCAACCTCCAAAAAGCTCGTCACGCACGCAAGTGGACGCACTTTGTGTCCAGACCAAAAAGCCAGAACGCGAAACTGCTGCGAAACTGCTTCGGGGTGTGTGGGAGGAGCTTACCGGTGTACCGAGTCGTCACTGCACTCCGCGAGGCGAGGAGCTTTTTATTTCTGTCTCAGTAGAGCAGACTTGACTGGTCGTGAAGGAATTGTCGCGAACACACAGCTACAATGAGTTTCTCTTCCATAGTCCATGACTCCGCGGGTTTTTTCTGTGTCCCACAAACAATACGTCACATGCGCAATCGTTTCCGCGTCACTGGTTTCCGCGTCACATAGGGACTCTCCCCCTGACCCCCTCTCTTCTCCCCCGACTCTCCCTGATTGGTTGACACACCAACCAATCAGGTAGAGTTGAGCGGCGTTTGAAAGTTTGAACGGCGAAATCTTCAGCATGCTGAATGCGCGGTTTGGAGGCTGAAGCCGGTTCACGTGCACGGAAAACGCTTTCCAGCACGCTCAACACGCACGCGACGTGACGCCCGATGCCAAGATGCGGCTGGAAGCGCGTCCCCCATTGACTTTGCATGTAAACTGGACGCTCCTGCTGCTGAAAAGCTGTTCGGTCTGAATGCACAAAGAGTTGATTTTTTAGGCTCTTTGTTTTATATGTAAATATCCATTTGGTGAAACAATAAATCTTATCTTTCTTTGAAATACGGTTTTAAAATATTGTGTCAAACTGATTTGTTTACAAAAGAAGTAAAAGCTTAAATATATATATATATATTTTTTTTTTTTTTTCCAGGTTCGGGCATGTAATTACAGGCAAATTTGTCCTGTTCAGAAAAAAACTAAGGGCTCAGGTTGGGATGGGTCACATCTTTTAGGCCCAAATGCAACTCTAAACTGAAATCTACAGATCCCCACTCCCTAAAGTCTGAACTATTGTTCTAAAGCCTTGATCACAGACCATAAATAGTCCACTGACTGAACGGGGACTATTGTTTATGAATGAAGAGTAAAGTGGGTAGATGTAACAGTGAAAGGTTAAATGTAACTCTGTGGATTCTGAAGTGCCCCAATAAGGTTTTTGGCACAATACAATAATAGTTTACAACCTTCTAATCAGTGACGTGAGCTAAAGTTGAGTGTTTTTTTATTATTAATTTAATAAGTAGAGAGCAAATTTGGAATCTAGAAAATTTACACAGACTACTTTTTTTTTTCTTCAGAAAAAGAAAACCTACACAAACTCTGGCCCTAAGTTTTCCTCACTAATTATTTAGAGTTGTTCCTAAATGGAGCTGTAGTGAGAAATTATCCGTTACAGCATTGTGCGGTTCAACAGATCTTTATTTTTGGCTGTAGTTATTTGTGCTGACTCGTGTTCATTTTGTTACAACTAGACAGAGTATTGGTTTGCACAATCCAGATTCCAACAGTCTCCTTTACATCCAACTAAAATACACACCTGTTTTTTTTTCAAAAATAATAAAACTGACTGAACTGCATGCAAAAAGCACAAAGCTGAAAGTCCTGATGCATGCTCAATGATCCAGGTAGAAAAATTAACAAGGTTAAGTCCGGTCATCTGGACGGATTCTTCCATCCAGATGACCTGACCTTGTTAGATACAAAGCTGACATTATTTTAAATATCTATATCACAAAAACTTGGACTCTATTTTGTGTAAATTCATTATGTTTTTATTTAACTTCTTTATTAAATTGTAAAAATTGTGTCTATTGCAGGTGCAGAGGAAAAGACCAACGCAGAGCTGATTGTTCCTATCGGTTCAGTGGTCATTGCTATGTTCTTCTGGCTGCTGATTGTCTTTGTTATCCGTGGAAGAAAGAGAGTAAGTAACTTCTCATTCTCATCATTCCTTTTGCCACACTCCTTTTTTTTTCCTTCTTTTTTTTCTTCACACAATACAAAAAAGATAGTCGAGCACATGCACAATCGCACACCCTTTGAGAAGTGACAGATTAGAAGTGACTGGTCTGGCTCTTTGTGGATGCTCTCCTTTGTATTATCAAATAACAAGTCCACATTCAACTCACAAAGGTCACGTAGGCCTGCAGAAGGGACTGAGCCACCTTTATCAGAACATCAGCAGGACCTCTGAAATGTGCAGAGAGTTTGTTGCAGGGAAACTGGAAAGCTGTGATAACTAGCTCATTAACTCTCATTGTAATGTACTGCTCTGTTTCAGCCAAATGGAGGGGACCTGAAGGCAGGATATCTATCCATGATCCTGGACTCTGAGGACATGCCTATGGATGAGCAGTGTGAGAGGCTCACGTACGATGCCAGCAAATGGGAATTCCCTCGGGACAGGCTGAAGCTCGGTGAGAAGTGATCTGTTTATCAGATACCACAACAAGCCATTGTGTTCAACATAAAATCATAAACATATTTAGCTACATCTAGCATATTTAGCTACATCTAGCATATTTAGCTACATCTACTAGCATATTTAGCTACTCCATTGACTCGGTTCTTCTAACAGTGACGCGATGAACAACCTGAAAAGCTCTGAGGTGTATTAGTATCTACACAGAAATAAGGTTGGTGGAGTTTTGTTAAAGTGGGACACAATCATATTTACCTTAAAATAGACACAGAGCCAGCCAAAGCCTTAAAGTCCTCCATCACAGAGCTTGGGTTAATTGCAGAGAAAATCATAAAACAGAAGATGAACAAAAACTATAAAGCTTTGACCTCCATACACATGAAATCATACCTGATATTCTCGTCATATTGTTTTCAATCCTTCTAAGGCACATATGTTAGAGTGGCGGCAAGATCCGGCCCACGAAGCAATTATTTATGGCCCCCTGGATGATATTTAATAACTATTAGAAGTTTGCACACGGCACGGGGTCGATCCAATCCGGTAGGCCTATCGGACTCCATTACCAGCATAGTTTACTTATTTTCCCATCCATGATTGTTGGCTTCAAACTATGGAATGGATTTTTTTTTAACGGAGTCGTGTCTCATGAACCCAGAGTAATAAGATCCGCCTCAAATTCAGGAAATCCATTTCATAGTTTGCAGCCAGCTACAGCGTGCGGACTGGGTGAGTAGCATTTTAGCTAACAACTAGCCAACTTTTAATCGTAACATGTCCGCTGTGTGGAAGTATTTTACACTAAACGCCATAAGACAGCAACGGGCAATGTCTGCAGAGCCATAGCATCACATTAAACCGTGGTCAAGTTAGTTCAGTGGGACGACACTCTCGCTGAAACAGCAGCAGGACCCAGCTGCGTCCCCGTCTCGGATTGAGGGACAGGCTGAGTTTATCTGCTAAACTCAGCCTGTCCCTCAAGAAGTTGCTAAACTTTAGCCACTTCTCATTCGAGCTCCATGTCTTCAGCTGTGTGTTTTTCTTGTTCAACCGCGGCCAGCTGCATCCACTCCGACCTGCTGTCTGACCATCTGGTAGGAGGGACAAGCTGACAGCGACCGACCGAAATCAGAGTGCCCCAGATTGAACAATAAAAACATTGCTGAAGCCATGGAGCTCAAATGTTCACCGAGAAGTTGCTAAACTTCATCATAATTAATGACCAACAGCTGTCAGCTGTAGAAAATGAAGGATTTCACAGCTTGATACTTGCAGCCAACAGTAAACAAACATAAAAAAGTACAGTATATTAATTAAAAATCACAAGACTGCGGTATGCCTAATCATTCAATCTTTATTTAGGCAGGTAGCTCGCAGAATACAACTGATTTGATTTATTTTCTTATTTTCCTATTTGAAAGCGGTGATCAGTAGGATCATAGAGCTGCACAATAATGCATTTTCAGTTTATAATGCATGCACTTTTATTTATGCATTTCCCTTTATATTAAAGCTGGGGTATGTAAGATTGTAATGTAGTCTGTAACTTTTCAAACAATATATATTTTAACATATTTCTTCACTCTGTCACTAGATTGATGTTAGAGAGGTAATCTCTGAAAAAACTAAAAAAAAATATTGTCCCCTTGCTTCTCCAGGTGGTAAATAAGCATTTCTAAAAAGAAAAAGTGACCCGCCATTTTCCAGCCAATAAAAACAAAGTTTGTAACCAGCCAATAAAAACCGAGCTTGAATTTGAATCAGCCAATAAAAACAGAGCTTGAATTCAAATTTCAACAGACCACAAGGGGGCAGAGCCATATATGGCTCTGAGGGGGAGGGATCAGAATGCTTTGCTTGTTGAAATTTTTTCAAAGTGCTGCTGTTCTACAGAAACTGCAGACTGAACCTTTAAGAAACATATTTTGTTTTTAAAAACAATTAAATTTTTTTCTGTTTGCCTGTTGAAAAATGTTTTCACTTGAAATTACCGACATATCCATAAGAAAATATGGTAAATGGCAGAGGTGTCAAGTAACGAAGTATAAATACTTCGTTACTTTACTTAAGTACAAATTTTAGTTATCTATACTTTAGTAAAGTAATTATTTTTCAGCCTACTTTATACTTCTACTTCTTACATTTTCACGCAATTACTGGTACTTTCTACTCCTTACTTTTTAAAAATAGCCTCGTTACTTTTCTTTCATTTTGCCGTTTTTTTTTTGTAGAATATAGATATTCACGCAGGACTTTCCAAAAATTGAACATAAATATCCGCATCAGCAGCCGTCGTCACTCACCAGTGTTGCCAGATTGGGCGGTTCACCGCGATTTTCCTTCTGACTTTTGCGGGTAAAGAGTGCTTTGGGTGGGTGGGACTCTATCTGGCAACACCGGTCACACGCGTGTGTCTTTACATCCGGGGCAGCGTCGGCAGCTCCGGGACCCTCCATCAATGTAGAAGCGTCTGCGGGACCGGGACCCTCCATCAGTAGTTGGGGCGTCTTCTATAGCAACTTCATCCGGCGAAGCCATGCTGTC
The DNA here is from genome assembly GCA_038048925.1 of Garcialebias charrua. Lineage (NCBI taxonomy): Eukaryota > Metazoa > Chordata > Actinopteri > Cyprinodontiformes > Rivulidae > Garcialebias > Garcialebias charrua. Next base: position 62,543 of record JBBPBX010003934.1, read on the forward strand.
CGTGACGCTGACTTGTTAGGGGCTCTGCTAGCGCTAGCATTAGCGTCTCGCGAGACAACGTTACCTCTCAACGAGAGATATCGCGGGAGTTTAATATCGCGAGATCTCGTACAACGAGATCTCGTTACATGCCTAATTGAGGTAAGCTGAAAGTTTTTGTTTTTTTTATCAGTTGATTACTGACTTCTAGTGACCTAGTAACATACTAATGTTGTATAATAAATATAAACGTGAAAGACAACAAAACCAGGAGAACCCTTGACCAATTTGTTCTGCACCGGGCAACACCAGAGGCAGATATGGTATGTAAAAAAAAAAAAACTGCCATCTGGAAAAATATCCTTTGAGGAAGTGGAGAAGATCACTGAGTCTTCACCTGGTTGGCAGGTAAAAATTCAATAATTTCCAGTGTAGTGGTGAACCATGTTTAATTATTGATAGTTATAAACAAAAGTGTACAATTGACACGTACAAATAAATACATAATTGTGAATTTACTTTACACTATGCAAACATACAACCTTGTCCATCTTTAAAAAAACACAGTTCATATAGGTAAATTAATAAATACATTTCAAAATGTAGTTTAAATACAATGCTAAATTATAAATATAAACAATACACGTTTTTCCATTTATTTATCACTACATAACCTAGGCTATGTATCACTAATGAACTTTAACACCTTTTGGCAGGCTGAACATGTCTATGGATGAGCTGTATGAGGAATGTGTGACTGCAAACAGCCTGATAGACCACCTCACCACCTCACCTCAGGAGAAAGAAAGGTGGCAGTCCCAGGGAACAGCAGAGAAGTGGATGCAAGTTCTTCAGGCAGCTGACCTCCCCAACATCCAGGCTGTTGTATCCTTTGTCCTCAGCATCCCATCTTCCACTGGGTTTGTGGAAAGGATTTTCTCTTTCATGAAAAGTAAGTGGACTGATGTGCAAAACAAATGTTCTACTGAACTAATTAGAAGTGAGCTCATTGTCAGTCTAAATTATGAAATGTCTTGCTCAGAGTTTTACTCTTTGGCACTGAAAAACAGAGCACTCCTTGCTGCAGCACGATCTCAGCAGAAAAACAAATGGAAAAAATAGGTTGACTCCATAATGTAACGTTCCACTGTTTAGTTTACAAGTTTTTTATTTTTACTACAAGTGGAAAGCCATGGCCTTTGAGGCACAATGTGTTTATGTTTACAGATTTACTACAAACTTTATTTGCACGTTGCACTAAATGCACTATTACAGAATGTTCGTATTGATTTTTTGTTATTTAATACTGTTTTAAGTTATTAAGCAGGACAGAGGTCTGTTTAAGAAAGATACATAATTCTGTTTTAAGTTATTAAGCAGGACAGAGGTCTGTTTAAGAAAGATACATAATTTTCAAAAGATATGTTTGTTTCTGGCAATTCTATTTGCACTAAAAATAAATGGTTAATTGTGTAATAATTTGTTTATACATATTTTTATAATTCAAAAACACGTATCCAAATGAATTCAGGTTGATTTCAAAGTGAGGAGGGGCAGGCAGGGTGTTTGTGTGTGTGTGTGTGTGTGTGTGTGTGTGTGTGTGTGTGTGTGTGTGTGTGGGGGGGGGGTTAAATGGGGTGACCAGCCCTGCCGAGAGGTGTCCCTTATTTATTTATCAAGGAGTTGGCAACCCTATTTTCAATGGGCATATATGCAGTTAAGACAGGTAGCTTAGTGCACCCCTAGTTTTTCAACATTAACAATATAATATAATCTAGTCTAAAAAAATGATTTTTGTGGGGGAGGTGGGGTTGTATACAATAGTATGTGTGGTGCAGCCTAAGCATTTGTCTTTGTTGTTGCTTTTTCTTACGCTACTTTTACTTTTATACTTTTAAGTAGTTTTGAAACCAGTACTTTTTTACTTTTACTTGAGTAAAAAGCTAGAGTTGATACTTCTACTTCTACAGAAGTAATTTTAAACCCCAGTATCTATACTTCTACTTGAGTAATGAATGTGAATACTTTTGACACCACTGGTAAATGGTAAATGGAGCTTATTTATATAGCGCTTTCCAGACCCCTGTGAGGAACCCCAAAGCGCTTTACAATACCAGCCATCCACCCATTCATTCAGACATTCATACACCGGTAGTGGTAGCCTGCCTTGCAAGGCGCCATCCAGACCTACCAAAATATTGCTTTATTCATTTAATCCTTAAATAATAGACAGTCTGTTAGGTCTTTCAATAGGCTATGTGAAATCATTTCAATAGGTTTTAATAAACATTGAACCAGTCCGGCCCTCGTCTTGTAGCAAATTAGTTTTTTTGGCCCTTGATGTATTTGACCTTGACACCCCTGTTCTAAGGATTTGGCGTCTCTTCTCCAGTGGTTTATTGTAGTCAGACACAAAGTAGGATGCAGGTTTTCCTCCATCGGCTGTTTGTCAACAAAGTGAAATGAGACCACATGCAGCGTTTTGGGTGGTCTCTTCAAGTTCACATTTTTCAGCCCTATTCTTCTTAATTCCACATCTGTAGGTAGGAGATGGAAACTATAGCTCTTTTCACAGGAACACTCTTTTTGTTTTGGATCTGTGTTCAAAACTCTACTGTTGTAGCCTCTGATTTAGTTTGGTCTGGTTGTTCATGCAGCTGTGAACACAACAGGTACCTGAACGCAGCACAGCTATTTTAGAAAACTTTATTGTTGTTAAATAAATGTAAACAAAACAAAAACAGCATTTATCTGCTAAACTGAATGCAAATTACTTTCAAATAAACTGCGGTCCATGCTTTGCAACCATGAT
>JBBPBX010003935.1:0-13519 GCA_038048925.1 Garcialebias charrua
TTTTTCATTTTTCTTTTTTTTCATTTTTTATATTACTCGGTCTGCCTATTTCCACCTCCGTAATATTAACCGTCTCCGTCCTTCTCTCACACCCCGCTCCACAGCCATCCTGGTGCACAGTCTTGTGACTTCCCGTATTGATTACTGCAACTCCCTTCTCTACGGCCTCCCCAACAAATCTCTCCACAAGTTACAGATGGTCCAGAACTCAGCTGCCCGTGTCATCACTCAAACCTCCTACTATAACCACATCACTCCTGTCCTGCAGCAGCTCCACTGGCTCCCGGTTAAATCACGCATCATCTTCAAAATTCTACTTCTCACGTTCAAATCTATCCACAACCTTGCCCCTCCTTATCTATCTGACCTCCTACAAATCTCCATCCCATCACGCTCTCTCAGATCCTCCTCTTCGCTACATCTCCATGTACCCTCTGCCCGCCTCTCCACCATGGGGAGCAGGGCCTTCACCTGCTCTGCCCCTCACCTCTGGAACGCTCTACCGCCAGACCTTCGAAACACCACCTCCCTTTCTCTGTTCAAGACAGCCCTGAAAACACATCTCTTTAGACTAGCTTATCATTAACTCTACTAAATGTATTTTATATTATTTTGTATTTTATATTCTTTATTCATTGTATACAGTATTTCAATTAGTTCCTGCTGATGTTTGAACTGTTTGTTTTTACACAATCTCTGTGATATGTTTCTTGCTGTGAAGTGTCATTGGGTGTCCTGAAAGGCGCTTTTAAATAAAATGATTATTATTATTATTATTATTATACTGTAGACTCGAGCCGGAAAAGGGTAGCATGCCCTCTCCGGGTCGGGGAGGAGGTCCTGCCCCAAGTGGAGGAGTTTAAGTATCTCGGGATCTTGTTCACGAATGAGGGAAAACTGGAGCGTGAGATCGATAGGCGGATAGGTGCAGCGTCCGCAGTGAAGCGGGCGCTGTACCGGTCTGTCGTGGTGAAGAGAGAGCTGAGTCAAAAGGCAAAGCTCTCAATTTACCGATCGATCTACGTTCCCACCCTCATCTATGGTCATGAGCTTTGGGTTATGACCGAAAGAACAAGATCTCGGATACAAGCGGCTGAAATGAGTTTTCTCCGCAGGGTGGCTGGACTCTCCCTTAGAGATAGGGTGAGAAGCTCAGTCATCCGGGAGGGACTCGGAGTAGAGCCGCTGCTTCTCCACATCGAGAGGAGCCAGTTGAGGTGGCTCGGGCATCTGGTTAGGATGCCTCCTGGACGCCTCCCTGGTGAGGTGTTCCGGGCATGTCCCACCGGGAGGAGACCCAGAGGAAGACCCAGGACGCGCTGGAGGGACTATGTTTCTCGGCTGGCCTGGGAACGCCTTGGGATTCCCCCGGAGGAGCTGCTCCAAGTGGCTGGGGAGAGGGAAGTCTGGGCCTCCCTACTTAGGCTGCTACCCCTGCGACCCGACCCCGGATAAGCGGAAGAAGATGGATGGATGGATGGATACTGTAGACTCATCTAACGTCAACACCTCATTTGGCATGTTTGCATTTGTAAGTTTCTCCCTGCACTCACAAAGCACTAATATTTGACCTGTTGATTTGTCTAGAATTCTTCTCCTCACACGGACACGCCCAAGGCACTTTATAGTCTGCAATGTCTCTTCTATTTGTGCAACTTCTGTCTCTTGGGGAACTTTTATCAACAATGCATGGTTCTCATTTATGCCCTCCCCTCGGCACCAGCTCTTAAGTTTGTTTACCATGAACTTAGTTTGTTGCATTTTCTCTTTTTTTTTTAACAATGACAATCAGAAAAATACTTTGAACATCAAGAAACTCAAACAATCAATCCCAGCGGTGCCTCCATTTTATGTAGCCCAACTATACCTTTCTGAAGTAGGTAAGGACTCTAGGTTCGTTAAACGCGGTAGCTTAAAAAATAATTCTTAATACACTCTCGTGTTTAAACTTATGTTGAGTTTCATTCACTTTAAAATAATAATTCACCAGTGCTTTCTATTCCTCTCACCCAATCAGGTAGAGGCTGAATAAAAATAATAAACTTCAAATACTATTATACAGGAAATCAAACACACAGACAGTATGAAACTTGAACTTTTGAACATGTATTAAACACAACAATAAATTCACAAAATGCAAATGTTTCAGTCTTTTGTTTTACCAACTTGTTATTAATTACTGTGGGCCCACACCTCAATGTCCACCTAAGCTGGCATTAATTAATTACTTGACCCAACAAATAAAATAAAAATAAAACGTTGCAGGCCTGATTTGATGATGATGCGTGGTTTTGCGATACCTTACTCCAAGGAAAACCTGGACCCTTCTTGGTAGTTCACCTGTCCTTCGTCTCAGTTGGCAAGATGGCGTCCGCTCCTTCTCCAATCTCCAAACGCCGACACAGTCCTCCAACACAGTCACAGAAGCTCTCAGCATAAGCTCATCTCTCTGCACTAGGCTTGAATCAGGAACACTCCCATGACGGAAACAGTTGAATCCACTGTGTTAGCTGCGTTAGCTCACAGTACTTAACTTCCATTCACTGTGCTAATGAATGCTAGTGCGTTAGCAAGCTTTACTTTTTTACCTACTGTCCAGTGAATTCCGGTTTAGAATTATCACAATAACAGCAAACAAGAGTGAGAAGTCGATATCTATTCAGTGAATAGATATCGAATGTGAATAGTATTCACAGACTGTCGAGTTGAAAGTCTAAAATATCAGCAAAACACTTGTTTCTTAATAACTCCGCCAGTTTTTCTCTAATGGTTCTTTTACTCTTCCTCCTCTGCTTCTCCTCTTCCTCATTCTCTCCTCACGTCTCTCAGCCAACCACAAACCAGCTCAGCTGCTTTACTCTGAGCCCTTCAAAATAAAATATGTTGAAAACTGCTTCTCTATAAAACAGTTTCTTTAACTTATTACACAATGTTACTCCCAGTATTCATAAACACAACTTTCATTAACACTTCTTTCTTTAACAAATTTAACATATTTAAACAAACATGTTTAATACATATTAAATTATTACACCGTCCATGAACTTAACTCAATACAAAATACCTTTATTTTGGACTGGGTTACACCCTCCCCCATCTAAACATCTGGTGTCTTCAACAGACTTTATGAACACCTGCATAACTCAAACGAGGAAGGCAATTTTAGTCAACATTTTAGCTCTGTATTTTTATGACAACACCCCTATGAACAATAATGAGGGGTTGATCACTAGCTTTGCTAAGTTCATCATAGGTAAGTCTCACTACCGGTTTAATGGGACGTTTTGGTCTTGAATGTGCATGACTCATTCTGCTGTTGGAACTACTTGGACATGGCCCGTCATCTTCACTAGAGACAGGTTCAGACTCTGACCCTGATGCTGTGTCATCACAGTTTAACTCCTCCACAATAGGGTCTGCTTCTTGCGAGGGTTCCTCGTCCAATGCAATATGACTCTAAGACATTGATGATGATGCGTGGTTTTGCGAACAATTTTTCTTAACTGATTACAAATCAGCTTATGTTAGAATGTAAATAACACGAAGCGCGCACCCATACAGAGCATTTCTGCCTTTCAGCGCGAGCTGAATTTCATTAAAATATAACTAATATTCTCTAACTCCTGCGCGTAGCCAGGATGTTACGTGGGGCGAATCCTTTATAGTAAAAGTGGACTCCTGAAAAAACCAATATGCCTCTGTGGCTGAGTGGTCAAAGCGTCCGCTTTCCACTCTAAATTTTATCTTGACTCCGGTTCGATTCCCACCTGGTTCAACTTATTTTATGTTTGTCTTTTATTGGATAAAAAAAAGTAGTTTGTGTTAACCACAGGCATAACACAAACTCCTTTTTATTTTCTCCAATAAAAGACAAACGTAAAATAAGTTGAACCAGGTGGGAATTGAACCAGATTCAAGATAAAATTTAGAGTGGAAAGCAGACGCTCTAACCACTCAGCCACGGAGGCGTATTGGTTTTTTCAGGAGTCCCCTTTTCCTATAAAGGATTTGCCCCATGTAACATCCTGGCTGGGAGTGGTGGGAGTGGTGGCGCAGAGGTTAAGAAGGTGCACTTGTGATTGGAAGATCGCCGGTCCAAGCCCCGGTACTGACAACATCAAAAGATGTGGGTGGGATAAGTGAAGCGGTCACACCTGTCTCCACCCTCATCTGCCCCACTCTGGGCCCTTGAGCAAGGCCCTTAACCCACACCATCTGCTCCCCCGGGAACCCTAGATATCAGCTCTCTACTCCACACAGAGGGCTGTGGTTGCTCGGTGGTCTGTGGTTGTTTCAGGAAGGGCATCCGGCGTAAAAACAACTGCCAAATCTTCGTGCGACTAGATCGCTGTGGTGACCCCTAACGCAGGGAAAAAGCCGGAAAAAAACCCCAAAACATCCTGGCTACGCGCAAGAGTTTGTTTATGTTTATGTTTATTAAATTTGTTCATTTTTTTACAAAAGAAACACAATACAAGACAATCCCATTAATGATACGTACACAATGTAAAAAAATGAAAGGAAGCAGAAAGAAGAATAAATCTTATTATATCTGCCCCTTTTTTCAAACAATCAGATTAAACAATAATAATATTTCACCAGTAGTACAAAATGACTAACTCTTTCTAATTTTCTAATACTAATACGTAACTAATAATCGATACAAAACACATTAATAATATTTCACCAGTAGTACAAAATGACTAATTCTTTCTAATTTTCTAATACTAATACATAATTAAAAATTGATACAAAGCACATTAATAATCTTCCACCAGTAGTACAAAATGACTAACTCTTTCTAATTTTCTAATACTAATACATTACTAATAAATAATACAATACACATTATGCTAATTCATATATATTTTTTCAACAAATTCCTTTTGATCATTTTTTTAAATGTAAACAGTGACTTGGCATTTTTAACTACATTCTCCAAGCCATTCCATAATCTAATTCCCTGGATTGAGGTAGAACGTCCCTTCAAGCTAGTTCTGAATTGTGGTTTTACAAACATCTCTGTCCCCTTAAGATTATAACAACTTTGTCTTTTAACAAAGTGCATTTGGATATTTAAAGGTAATTTGTTGTTCTGAGCCCTATACATAATTGATAAAATATTATAATCAACCAAATCATGGAACTTCAATAATTTCAGTTGATAAAATAATGTACTGGATGGATGACAGTAATGTTTTCTAGTGATAATTCTTACAGCTCTTTTCTGTAATACAAAAATAGGCTTTGTGATTGTTTTACACGCTTTCCCCCAAACATCAATACAATAGATTAAGTGTGGAACAATGATTGTGTTATACAACAAATACAGAGCTTTATCATTCAATAGGTCTCTGACCTTGTATAGTACTGCAATCGATTTAGCTATTTTTATTCTTACAGAATTTATGTGTTGTTTCCATGTCAGTTTGTCATCAATAATAACACCCAAAAACTTCACCTCACTCACTCTACAAATCTCAACACCCTCAATTTTGAGTGGAACATCAACAGTTTTCTTTTTATTACTGAATATCATGTAATTAGTTTTTTCTAGATTTAATGATAATTTATTGATTTTAAACCAAGTTTGTATTTTGGTAAATTCTGTCTTTATCAATTCCAACATTTGTTCTATATCTTCACCTAAACAGAAAAATGTGGTATCATCAGCAAAAAGTATACATTTAAGGAGTCCTGACACATTTACCAAGTCATTCACATATAAAATAAATAGCTTTGGTCCAAGCACAGAGCCCTGGGGAACTCCACATGTGATATTACAGAGGTCAGATCTTACATCATTTATTTGTACAAATTGTTTCCTATCTTTCAAATAGCTAGATACCCACTGTAATGCTGGTCCTCTAATACCATATTTGTTCAGTTTTTCAAGGAGAATGGTGTGATCAATAGTATCGAATGCTTTTTTTAAATCAACAAAAATACTGACACAGTATTGTTTTTGATCGACAGCAGTAGTTATTTGTTCCATTAATTCCATGAGAGCCATTGATGTAGAGTTTTTAGCTCTGAACCCATATTGACTATTGCTTAGAATATTTTGTTTGTCTATAAATTGATCTAGTCTGTTCACAAAAAGTTTTTCAAGAATTTTAGAAAACTGTGGTAACAAGGATATAGGTCTATAATTGTTGAACACACATTTATCACCATTTTTAAAAAGAGGAACTACCTTAGCTACTTTCATATTATCTGGAAATATTCCTGTTGAAAATGATAAGTTACATATATATGTAAACGGCTCAATAACATGGCTCATTATATCCTTTACAAACATCATATCCATGTCCACCCAGTCCTTTGATCTCTTGTCTGTAAGATTTTTTACTACTTTCATTATTTCCTCTTCGTTAGTTCCATTTAGAAAAATACTGCTTGTACAGCCTGTAATTGTGTGGCTCACATTATTATTTACTTTTGGTATTTTAGCTGCAAGGCTTGATCCAACATTCACAAAATACTGATTAAATCCATTGACAATTTCATTTTCATCATAAACCTCATCTTTTTCTTTTACAAAATATTTTGAAATACTAGTTTTTGCTTTATGATTCTTCATAACACTATTCATTACTCGCCATGTTGCTTTCATATCACCATTACTTTTATCTAATAATTTACTATAATATTCTTTCTTATGTTTCCTTATAATCCCTACTAATTTATTTTTATACTTTTTATATTTTTCTTCAGCGTTTTGACTTCGCAATTTCAAGAAACACGAATACAAATAATTCTTTTTTTTACAAGCATTTCTCAACCCTTTTGTCATCCATGGTTGGTCAACAATTTTTCTCTTTGTGTAATTTGTTTGTACACAATTTTTTTCATACAGAGTTTCCAAGATATTCATAAACTCATCATATGATCTGTTCACATCATCAACATACACTTTATTCCAGTCTTGTTTATCTAGATCCTCTTTTAATTTTTCCATAACTTTTTTTGATGTGTTTATGATCTTTTTCTTTGCGTTAACTTCTTTTGTGATACTTTGATCATTTTTATAGATTGTGAAAACTGGTAAATGATCACTTAAGTCGGTCGTTAAGATACCACCTATCACCTCTCCGTCTGTTATATTTGTGAAAATATTATCAATTATTGTGGCACTATGAGTTGTAATTCTTGTTGGCTTGGATATCAATGGATACATATTTAAACTGTACATTGAATTTATAAATGTACTGATGTTATTTGAATCTGTTTTATTTCCCATATCAATGTTAAAGTCTCCACACAGAAAAACTTTTTTATTAAAACTCTTCTCCAATAGCTCCAGGATTTTATCAGTGAATATTTCTATATTTGATCCTGGTGATCTATATACACAACTTATTATTATGTTTTTATCATTTTTGTTTATTATTTCTATTGTTATCATTTCCATAAGATTATCAACTATTATTGACATTTCATTATTTAGTTTACATTTTAATTCATTTTTAACATATAAAGCGACACCACCGCCTCTCTTATTATTTCTGTTCATGTGAAATAATTCATACCCTTCAATGTGAATATTACTTGTGTTATCGTCATTGAGCCATGTCTCTGACAGTGCTATTATCGTAAAAGTTCTATTTAACTGTTTTAAGTAATCTGTTATGTTGGATATATTTGCATTTATACTTCTGCTGTTAATGTGAATAATAGAGAGAACTCCATTTGTTATATTGATGTCATTAAATTGCTCTTCATTGTAGTATTCGCTATCTTTTATTACTGGAAAAAAGTTAGCATCAATAACATCATTAACATTATATATTTTAGGTTCTGAGTCTTCGTATGTTGTCATGTTTTAATGTATTTGATGTATTTGTTCATTTCAGTTGTTTCATTGATTTGTACTTTGTCCTCCTCTGTGCTCCTCTAGATCCTTCAGTTCTTTTATCATTTTAGGGTTAGCCCCTACATGTGTTTTGATAAAGATGTTTCCATTTCTTGTCCACGTTGATGCTATTTTGTGTTGGCTTCTTAGCCACCTTGCTTCCTTTGCAATTCTTCCGTTTTTTTTTGTTAGATGTTCATTTATGTACGTTTTTGTTCCCTTCAGTAGGTGTGATTGACTAATTACATAGTTTCTAAACTTCCTGCTAACGAATTCGACAACTACCGACGGTTTGGTATTTGGTGTTTTACTGGGCAGGGTGTAACAGAACGAAATGTCCTCATATTTTATGTCAAAGTAATTGTCCCATAAAAAATTAACTACAGTCTCCTCCAGAGTCTCTAGTTCTTCCTGTGGTGCATCCTCAGTTGGGCCAGTGTTAGTGAGAGCATGTTTAAATGTCCGACACTTACTAACATCAAGTCCTGTGATCACCACGTTGTTCTTTTTTGTGTATTTTTCCATGTCTTCTATTTTTTCTTCCAGTTCAGCTATTTTATTGTCTTTGCTGGTTATCAGATCTTTCAGTTGTCTTATTTCATCAACCAGATTGGCCTGTGAATCAATTTTTTCTGATAATTTTGATAGTTTTTCATTTATACTGTTTAGTGATTTTTTAAAGTCTTCCATTTCTGCTGAGTTGTTTTCCGCCGACTCTGGTGACTTTTGACCACCTTTTTTTGACTCAGGTGATTTTTGTCCACCTCTTTTCGGCATTACTTACAGAGTTTGTAGTCTAGTGGTAGCAGGTCTCTGGTTGATGGTTTGTTTACTGAACCACGTGGCTCTTCCACGAGGCTCACAGGCCTAATGATGGTGGTTGTGGCCCAGTGCCCAGATCAGCAGTTAGTTCAGAACTCACGGTCTCAGCAGAACTCACGGTCTCAGCAGCCCGCAGCAGTCCCCTGGCTCGCCCACGGCGCACGGCTCAGATCGAAGCCTCATGTGATGTCCACTGTTCACGGCGCTTGGATCAGCTCGAAGCCCCAGGTGGCGTCCACGGCTCACGGCTCTCGGATCAGCTCGAAGCCCCAGTTGGCGTCCACGGTTCACGGCTCTCGGATCAGCTCGAAGCCCCAGTTGGCGTCCACGGTTCACGGCGCTCGGATCAGCTCGAAGCCCCAGGTGGTGTCCACGGCTCACGGCGCTCGGATTAGCTCGAGGCCCCAGGTGGCGTCCACGGTTCACGGCGCTCGGATCAGTTTGAAGCCCCAGGTGGCGTCCACGGTTCACGGCCCACTCGTGGCTCTCGGATCAGTTTGAAGCCCCAGGTGGCGTCCACGGTTCACGGCCCACTCGTGGCTCTCGGATCAGCTCGAAGCCCCTTGTTCACGGTTCACGGCCCACTCGTGGCTCTCGGATCAGCTCGAAGCCCCTTGTTGCGTTCACGGCTCACGGCCCCCTCGTTGCGCTCGGCAGCACATGGCTAGCGTTAGCTTGTAGTCTGAAGCCACCACTCCCAGCTTTGTTGTTTTCTTTCGCTGCAACAAAGCACCTCCGGCGTGCCGGCCCGCGTTTCTTCGTAACAACCAGCGTATTTTTCCGGTTTATTTGTTAACGAAGTCCGCAGCTCCGCAGCTACGGCACCCGGTTACGGTGACCTAGCTCGGTTAGCTTTGATTAGCTCGGTAGCTACGCTAGGCTAACTCTCGGCGAAAACTCACGGACATGTTGGCTTGTAGATTCATAAATTCTGGATCGCATGCTCCAGTCCAAGTTCCGCAGCTTTTTCAGAGCTCCTCTCTGCACATCCAGCGCTAAAAACTGCGAAAAAAGCTCTCCAAATACTCCTTTTGGAGGTACTGGCAGGAGCCCGACTACAAACGTCCACTCTGCTCAGCCGCCATCTTTTCTTCCCTTTAACGTCCCTTCCCTTTAACTTTAACGTTATTTTGTAGGTCCATTGTTGTAATCAAAGTGCAACTCTTTATAAATTCCAGGTTTTAGACCAACAACATGAAGAGAATACCAGAGCGAGTCTCCATCTGTAACCTACTGTACATAGAGTGAGATTTAGGACCCCCACCTCGGGTTAAGAGTTAAAGAATATTAGTTAAAATCCTGGTTACGCGCAAGAGTTAGAGAATGTTAGTTATATTTTAATGAAATTCAGCTCGCTCTGAAAGGCGGGAATGCTCTGTATGGGTGCGTGCTTCGTGTTATTTACGTTCTAACATAAGCTGATTTGTAATCAGTTATTAACAAAAATTAAACTGAAAAACTAATTCAGCTATAAATTTTTATTAGGGGTTTCTGTAGTTAAATTTTAATGAAATTCAGCTCGCGCTGAGGTTGTTGTTAGAATGAGTCCCACCCCTGCTGCAAACAACGAATCGAACAGTACATGACGTCAAACTGGGCCTGGGAGCTCGGCCCGATCAGAACCACCTCTTGGCGGGTTCCAAAACGAGGGTGGACCCCGGGCAGAAAAGGCAAATGCGAACATGACGAACCCGGGTTAGAAGGCGGGGCGGGCCGGGCCGTTGAGGGCTGTGCAGTGCGAAAACGGCTAAAGTTGGGGCTGTGCTCTGAAACCCATTCATGTGTAATGCAAAATCTGTTTTGCCTTGTGCTAAGTAAAAAGTAATGCAGTCATCAACATATAATAATACCAATAGGAGATGCAAAAGCTTAGGGCCTCTTGTTTTATTTTATTTTGTGTCTGTTTTTTAATGGTTTTATTTATTTTTTATTTTTTTTATTTTCGTGTCACTGAGGTGCTCCAAGACCCATTGCATATACAACGCCATTTTTAACCACTATTTGTACAGAGAGCCAATTTCGACATTGTATAGGAACATACAATGATGTCAATACATACACATTAAAGAAGCACCAAGCTTCTCTGACAATGAAGGCTTTTAATTCAGCCAGATGAGGCTCTGATGAGTGACCTTGACTGGTACAGAACCAACCTATACTTTTTATGTTTTATAAGCTGTAAGGACTGCAGACCTTCACATCCTTGGATGAACATCAGATAAATGCAGTTTCCTTATAATTGCCTCTACAAGTTTTGTGTTGCCTCTGACTATTTTTAGACACCTCACAGACCATACGTAAAGCTAACATCAAGCTGATTGATTGGTGCATCACTGTGTCAAAGGCAAAACAAGATAACATTGTTCAAAGATCAAAACCCTGAATATCATGAACTGGTCCGATAAATTGCTTTTACCGTTTGTGTGGTGGTGATAGAAGTTGAATCTTCTGTTCAGAGTGAAGACACAGACCGACTTTGTGGTGCCATTGCTGCAATCGCTGAAGTGTTCAAGCTGACTGATCCCACCCTGTTGTTCCTGGAGGTCTCCACTTTGGTTTCAAAGTATCCCGATATCAGGTGAGTCCGAGCTGTTCCATTTCCAGTTTGTCTGTGCATTCAGTTCATCAGAGCAGTGTGGAGGACTCTCCTTTTGCATAATTGACACTGACCTCTCAGATTTAAAGTCCAACACCCATTATAGTCCCAAGAACCCTTGAGGGGTAGTCATTGTCGTAGAATACTGTGGTTATGTTTTTTTTTTGTTTTTTTTTTGGGCACTTTCAGGACACAAGTGTGTAATTTTTTTTATAAATAACTTAAACAAGCCGGATGGTCCTGGGTTCAATCCCCAGTCATTGCACATCTTGTGGGGTCTCTGAGCAGGACACCTCATCCTCAGTTGCTCCCCGGGAGCTTTCAATAGCTGCCCACTGCTCCACCTGGTGGTGGATGGGTTAATGTTATTTATACAGGCTAGCCTGTATAAATAATGGTTGAATTGAATGAAAAAAAATACAGAGAGCCAATTTCGACATTGTATAGGAACATACAATGATGTCAATACATACACATTAAGGAAGCACCAAGCACATAGCCAATAATTATCGAAGGCTGATGACATCACTCTAGGAACCGGGCACAGCCAAGAGTGTGTGTGTTCACAGGCATGAGTAGGCCTGTCACAATAACACATTTTGCTGAGCGATTAATTGTCTCAGAAATTATTGCGATAAACGATAATATTGTTTGAAATTTGACAATAAATAATAATTACTGCCAAATTTAAGAAGAAATGTTTAATTTGTTTTGTGTGTAATACCTTTTTTGACCACCGGATGGTAGTTTAAGACTGTTTGAACCAAATGCTGAATACTGTAGTGAGGGACTGAGCTGCGTGTCTAAAAAAAAAATGGAAGGGAGAGGCCCCTTGACGTGACATGGGCAGTCTCTTCGGTTCTCAAAATGTTGGACGCTCTGTGTGGTTTGAGCTCTTTAGCATAGCATTTTTCACACAAAGCTTTTAGTAAAAAAATCAGCAAACAAGTCCTCAGCTTCTTTTTGCAGAGAAAAATAACTTTTTAGAAGAAGGCATGGGTTTCAACCATGAATTTTGGAGCTTTGACAAGACAGAGGTTTTTTCCAGAGATCGGCCTGTTAGCTTAACTCGTAGCTTAAGAAAAGAAAGGGAGAGGTCAGTGAAGAGCACCGGAGTTGAGCTTTTTGTCAGCCAGTGTCTTCAGTAGAAAGAGACACGAAGAAACGATAAAGCCGATGAATGAAAATGAGGTTGATAATTTTAATTTATCATGCAATTAATTGATTTATTGTGATAAGCCTAGGCAGGGATGTGTGTTCACAGGCAGGTGTGTGTATGGCAGTGGCGTGCCCTCAAGGCCTGCAAGGCCTTCAGAGAAGGCCTTAAAATTATTTAAAATTAAAAATTAAAAACATTTTTTATTGTTATATTTTGTCCATGAATACGTATTACATAATTCCAAATGGTCTGGCCGCTTCCTTTCATTGCTGCCCCCCACCCCCCACCCCCAGTGCTGCATCCAGACGTATTTTTATATTTAAGCATTTAACCAATCACAGTTCAGCTACTATTGTTGCTAGGTAGAATGATAACCTCAGCTGGAGCAACAACACCACCAGCCTGATCAAGAAAGGTCATCAGAGACTCTACTTCCTCAGACGGCTGAGACGAGCTGGTCTGAGCAGCCCAGTCCTCACCTCCTTCTACAGGTGTGCAGTGGAGAGCATCCTGTGCTCCAGCATCAACGTGTGGCATGGAGGCTGCACAGTTGAAGAGAGGAAAGCTCTGCAGAGAGTGGTGAAGGCTGCACAGAAGTCTGTTGGAGTCAGTCTCCCCACCATCACAGACATTTACACCTCCAGATGCAGGAAAAGAGCCACCTGCATCATGAAAGACCTCACTCACCCAGCACACTCACTCTTTGCCCCACTCCCCTCAGGACGGAGGTTGAGGAGCATCAAGTGTAGAACCACTAGACTGAGGAACAGCTTCTACCCTGAGGCTGTTAGACTCATGAATAAATAAATAAACTGCAAAATATCACATCATGCTGATGCTGATCTGTTTTCTTGTTGCTGTGTTCATCTGTGACCATCTGCTCATACAGACTCATGTTCGTGCTGCTGTTTATTCCCACTATATTAGGCTTAGTGTATTACTAGTTGATGTTTTTCTTAGTTAGTTCTAGATGTTATTACTGTTTTTCTCTTTCATTTGTTGTTGGATGTAACTGGGACCTCGTGTACATAATCTCGTTTTCATCACATGTACCACATGCGGTGCAAATGACAATAAAGACTCTCTG